>BMAU01006148.1:0-51152 GCA_019973935.1 Trichonephila clavipes | reverse complement strand
TCTTCAGATTTAACATGTATAAGCCCCTCTTCACGTTGATTTTTTTGGCGCTCTTGGACACCAACCCGCGACTCGGCAACGCTGGAATATAATGTGTGTGTTTGAAAGCTCATATAAAATCATCAAAGTAACCTACATTTACCATCTGGAAGTTTATAATAAATTTTGAAAAAAATGTCGGACTAATATGAAAAATTTTATACTCTTTTCGTTTTCTTATTTTCAAAATATCTTTTTAAATTGATGAGAAAATAATTAATTGCATGGCTGAGAGTAAAAGAATACACAATAATCTCTTTACACCTATAGAATGTCTAAGATAATCAGCAGTCAAAGTAGTTCATGTCTTACAGCTTCCATTCTAAAATTTGTAACAGAAATAGTAAGTACCTCCATCCTTAACTTTAGTGAATGGTATATAACGATGAACTAAAAACAAATTGTTTTAAACTTTAAGTACTTTTTTTATAAAAACGGATAAAATCCCGACATCTCGATATTTTTCATGTAAATATTTTTTAATTATCTGTGAAAATGATTTAATTTTCAAAAGTTCAATGATGGTCAAAATTTAGTCATGGCATGCCTTGTTGTTGTTACCAATGCCACCTGTCTGACGTAATCAGATCGATGTCCACGAAATTTATCATGACAAGGGGCTAGATGTACGCCTGTCGTTGGCCGTAGCCTTGAGCACTATACAGGTGACAGTACGATTTAGCTCCATTCCACCCGAATTTTGAGGGAGAATTCCCTGGGGAGGGGTCCGGTTGTATGAATTCACGATAAAAATAACCTGTTGGAAATTAATCGATATTATCAATCGATTTAAGTGATGAATTTTCAAAATGACTACCTGAAATACTCTTCTGCAGAGATAAAAAAAGCATAAGAATATGCTCACAATTGAAGCACTCTCTCGTGGAGAAAGAGGATTCTCTCTATCAGTAGTTCACGCCAAAAATTTTCAAGGTGGAGAGGGGGGCAGGGTCAAAAGTCCACTATTTTGGTATCATGCGGCAATTCGCCACCCAACATATTCTTTTGATTTTGTCAATTTGCGGAAACAAAAACAATACAAAAATTAATTATTGAATAAATAGTAGCATTATTTAATAAAATTAAATTAATAATAACAAATACATAATTAAATTTTACGTATTATATACATAGGATTATAATCAATCCAAAAAAAAAATGAAGATCTAAGTGTGTACGCCACTGCTCTCTTCTGATTTCATCTGAAAAGATTCATGTAACCCTAAGTCCAAGCACACAAATAAAGTTACGAAACGGCAATGTCTGTAATTCAGTGTTTCTCAAATTGTGGGGCGCGCCCCCTGGGGTATTCCTGCAAGGGGCGCGAGCATATTGAAAATAAAAAGTTTAAAAATTAATTTTGGAATGAAGAAAAACAAAATGCTTTCTGACTTAATAAAAAATGCACATTTACACTGATATAATTTATATATATCATGTGGTGATCATCAAAAATAAAACATTCCACTTCAAACGTTCATTAGCTATCTTTGATCCTATAACTAAATAAAAAAGAAATTTTGTTTGCTTTACGGTAAATCACACGATGAGAGATTTTTTTATTACGTTTCTTTTACCTCCCCCCTAAAATACAACTTTCGACTATCATATATTTGACCTTCAAACTTACTGGTATGTTTTCACTCCATCTGTTTTTTTTTTTAGGAAAGTTGTAAATAATATTTTTCTGTTGCTTTTTTTTCCATGTGAATGAGTTACATGATACATGGATAAGCATATTAAGTACTTTGAAGGATTATTTGGCCAACATATAATGTATAACGGAAAATTTTTTACGCAATTCTTTTTAGAACTAATATCCATGTTTTATTGAATACACTTTTTAACACGGGATCGGTCACACGATGCGCGGAGTCATCTGATGTTCACGAAATCGTTAATTCTGGGAAAACTGTTTTATTTCTTACCAATAACCTTGACAGATAACACAGTCCAATAAGACAGTCTTAATAGGAACTAAAATGAATTTATCACAATTCGCCCTCTTTTTTGGGGAGCGGCAAACGTTTTACAATCAAGTTACTAGTTTTGATCGAGTTTTCCCTGCGCGACCACTTTTGTTCAAAATATTTTTCTATGAACATGCTTTATGTCCTTTATTAAAGGCACGTAGATTTGGAGCATTTTCATTAGCTATATTGGATTTGATCTCGAAAAATCAAACAAAAATTGAAAAGTCCTTGAAAGAAGGGAAGTATATTTTCTCTTAATTAAATTATTCGCTGGAATTGTGATTTTTATCGTGTATAGTAAAAATAATTATAAAATAAATTATAGTTTAAAAACAAACTAAAAAAACACGCTTTTATAGTGAATCGAACTAAAAAGTAAAAAAATAAAAATATAACTTACTTAGATATCATTACGTTCGGAACCGTGATTTTAAAAAAATGTATAAATGGATAATTTTTCATGATATTCAGTGTCACTCAGATTAGAATACATGCATAAAATTGTTTTAAGTACATTTTGACAAAAAATTATTTAAATATAATATTTTGGCAAAAATTAACTTAGAATAATCTTTTTTTCCAAATGTTCTCCTTTGTGAAAAAAATTCTTCTATTAGAATAATATTTTGCCTGTATATAGCTCAGGAGGCTCAACTAGAATTTTTGAAAAATTCACTTTATTTTCACCAATTGAAATGATTATCAGCGTTTTTTTCTTAAAATTGCTCCCCTCTGTTGTCGTAAAATATGAATAAACCCACTTCTAAGATATGTATTTCAAAAATTCTAATCGAGCCTCTGAACAGAGGTCTGAGCTATATACAGGCAAAATATTATTCTATTAGAAGCATTTTCACAAAGGAGAACATTTGAAAAAAGATTATTCTAAGTTAATTTTTTGCCAAAATATTGTGTTTAAATAAATTGTTTTGTGTCAAAATGTCCTGAAAACAATGTTATGCATATGTTCTATTCTAAGTGACACTAAATATCATGAAAATTATCCATTTATGCGCTTTTGAAAAATCGGTTCGAACGTAGTCGGATACTTTAAAAGTAACATAGACAAAATTTAATATTTATCTTGTTAATTTGTACCGTTTATAATTATGATCGTATTGTAGCTTTAGAACCCCAAAGTGCATTATTATGCATTCAATACATTAGTATTTTGTGGGGGGGTGCGATAAAAATTATGATTGAAAATTGGGTCGCCAGTAGTTAAAGTTTGAGGACCACTGCTGTAATTTTTAAACTCGCGTCTCAGATGATTTAAATTCAAATCAGTTCAAAAATATTTCTGAGAATAATAACTATTTCCGGTAATATGTTGATTTAAATACTTCACTTTTCAAAATCATGAAGTTTCTTCATTTTAGGAAAAAGTTTAGAAGAAAACACATGGAAAAATTATTACCCGACAAAATTCTATTTATAACTGAATCATTAACAATAAGTTATGGGTTTGTTTTTATTTTACCGTATTTGTGGAATCTAGGCACACTATATTTCCAATATTAATTCTACTAGAAAGTGGTTGTGGCTTAGAATGGAAGGCCAAAATATTCCTTGAGTGGTTTCAACCCCTTTCAAAAAGGAAAAAAAAATGTTACCATCCATTCTGGCCGATTGTATTGATGATTCATCCCATTCCGGAGTTTATCTTCAGTATTCAGTCTATCCTGAATTTCACTGTCTGCTTGCTTTAAGGAAATTTTTTTTGTATATATATATATATATATATATATATATATATATATATATATATATATATATACACTCATGGACAAAAAAAATTAGCGCACCAAGAAATAATTGCGGGATCGTAACGAAACTTGGCATGAAGGTACATGTCGGGGAGATATGCAAATGATCCGAAATGCAGTATGATTGTGCATTACGTATAGCCGGTAGAAGGCGTTTAACGTCGTTCTCAGTGGAGTATAAAACAGGTAACTAAAGCTTGTTTGAGTGTGCTGAATCGTTTACAAAGAAAGAGCCGAGGACATGCCCTTACGCCATTTTCGAAGACAATATGAGCTGATCCCGCAGTTTGAGAAAGGGAGAATCATCGGCATGATGGAAGCTGGGTGGTCAGCTAGGCGAGTAGCTCGTCAATTAGGCCGCTCTAATTGTGTTGTGAGAAGGTTTTGGGACCAGTGGATCCGAGAGATGTCACGTACATGAAGACCAGGCTCAGGATACCCTTGACTAATCAGTAATGGAGAAGACCGCCACATCGTACGAAATGCACGTGTACAGCCAACTGCTTCATCAGCCGCCCTCCAGGCATAAGTAGTTCCTTCATTAGGGGCCGCTGTGTATCCTCAAACCAATCAAAGGCGCCTGGCTGAAGGACATTTGGGATCGTGGCACCCATTACCATTACGTGTGCTGCCCTTGACACCCACCCATCGACGCCTCCGTTTGGAGTGGTGAAGCGCAAGAGGAAACTGGACTGCAGCTGAATGGAACCAGGTCGTCTGTAGCGACGAATCCAGATTTAATCTCAGCAATAAGGACAATCGTGTTCGTGTGTGGGGACCCCGTGGTGAACACCTCAATCCTGCCTTTGCTTTACAGTGACACATCGCTCCCACAGCTAGTGTGATGGTATGCGTTGTCATTGCCTACAATACACGGTCACCCTTAGTATTGATCCATGGCTTAATGGCAGCCCAGTGGTATGTCCATGACATCCTGCAACCACATGTGTTACCACTCATGCAGCGGTTCCCAGAAGCCATTTTCGACAAGACAGTGCTTGGCCTCATACGGCAAAGGTGTCACAAGACTATATCCGCACTGTTACTACCCATCCTTGGCCTGCCCAATCCCCAGATTTGTCTCAATCGAGCATATCTGGCATCATTTGGGACGGTGAGTTTGGCATTCCACGAGTTTGAACGAACTGTATGCAAGGTTACAGCAAGCATGGAACGAAATGTCTCAAGACATCATACAGATCTTGTATGCTTCAATGCTGGATCGTATCGCATCGTGCATTCGCGCTACAGGGGGTTCAACAGGGTATTAAATCCTCCATTCTTTTGCTTTTTCTTTGATTTTCTAATCATTTTCTTACATCAAAGTAGTCATTACGTATGTAAAATTTCGTTTCATTTTGACGACTTCTTCTTGGTGCACTAATTTTTTTTTTCCATGAGTGTATATATACACGCTTTCAGCATCAGTTCTGAAGGCGCAGCGCACGCCACGCATGCGCGGTGGCTCTGAAAACTTTACTATTTTACATAACATCCTATGATTGATATTTGCTGCAAAGTTCATTTAATTCGGGTAATTCTATTATATGGTGTTGCATTTTTTTTGCACTAACAGCGGTGTATTTTTTTTTTTTCGTAAAAACTTGTGATGAAATTGGGGTGAGGCATAGAATCGATGAAAACATTTTTTTCACAAAAACATGTTGATAATTGGGGGGTGCGGCTTAGAATGGGTGACGGCTTAGACTCAAATAAATACGGTTTCATAAAGTGAGAAAATTGTTTAACATACCTATTTAGTCATTTACTGGCATGAGAATAAAATGAGAAATAATTAACATCGTGATAGTGTAAGAAAATTTATCGGAAATGGTAAATTTGTTTTCAAAATTAGTTTTGAGATAATACTTAATGAGGTAACACTTATTGGTCTTGAACCCTCCTCGTCACTTGAACATAATTAAAAATTATGAGGTCCGTTCCAAAAAGCCTTCATGCTCCTTTATAGAGCAACTTTAGTAAGACACTCACTTCAAGGAAGAGAATAAAAAACTTGAAAGAATAGATCAGAATAGAAAGTATCCATACACAGTAATGTAAGAATATGAAATTCGAACAGAAAAGGGGATTTTATAAATGCATTATGAAGAAAAAAATTTTTAAGATTTAAGTTATTTTTATTTAATTTTTAAAATAATTCGATAAAGTTAAGACAAACAGAATGCCAATTAAATTCAAAAAGCTTAGTTTCAAGCAGATTTCAAACTTTTTATAAATAATAACAAGAGGAACAATTCAAGCATGCTTATTTTTTTCTCGTTATTCTAATTTATCAGAATTTAAATATGTATTCCGTTTTGTGATTTCTTTAAACAGAAAATTGCCATTGATTTTAATATCAGACGTTTCTTTCGATAAAAACTTAACACAATTTTCTATATTTGTCCAATTTACTTGCGATGAATTAAAAAAATCTCATTGATAACTGTTATTTCCAGTGATATTTGTTTCAGACCAATCTTCGACATATTAGCAGCTTGTTTGGTAAAAATTCTGCACATCGTTGGTGAAATATTCCGTTATGTCTGGGTTTGATTCTTTAAGCTTGACAATTTGCTTTTTTTATTATTAAAGGAATAAATTTTTTCAATCGTGATTTTTATTGAAGGACAAAAATGTTCAAAATAAGACTAACTTCTGTTGCTAGAATAAATTCGCCATCATCTTTTGAATCGTTTTGTGGAAAATAGATGTCTGATTTATGTACAAATTACATTTTAATGTCTCCAATAACTCATACGGTGCCGGCACATGGCGCGTTACTGTTCGGTCTGGAATCTCTGAATACAGAGATCTGAAAAAAAGACCTTTTAAAAATTTAGAACACTTGACAAAGGAAACTTGATGATTTCCTTACTAAAATTTCGTAAAGATACATCTTTTCAAAATCAAACTTAAGAAATTTAAATTTTCTTTTTCCCTTTTGATCATTTTGTAATGTATTATTAAATTTCCATTTGTGATGCAAAGGGTTTTTCAACTAATAAGAGGGGGGGCTGATGCAACAATGTTCCTTTTCATTTCTTGTAATTAATGAAAAATCATGTTGAAAGCTCTATTTTTCCATGAAAATTAATTTGTAAAGGGTGTTTTTTTAGAGGTATAGAACTTTAAATTGCAATAAAACAACGATGTATTATTCGATTGACATGAATTTTTTTTTATTCGAAAGATAATCTTGTGGCATTACATTTTAAATATGATTTCTGGCATAGGACTGCCACAGCTGGCTCGGATGTAGTCCAATCTGGACGTCAATTTTCGATGACTTTTTCCAACATTTGTGGCCGTATATCGGCAATAACACGGTGAATGTTGTCTTCCAAATGGTCAAGCGTTTGTGGCTTATCCGCATAGACCAATGACTTTACATAGCCCCACAGAGAAAATAGTCTAGAAGTGTTAAATCACAAGATCTTGGAGGCCAATTCACAGGTCGAAAACGTGAAATTAGGCGGTCACCAAACGTGTCTTTCAATAAATCGATTGTGGCACGAGCGGTGTGACATGTTGCGCCGTCTTGTTGGAACCACAGCTCCTGGACATCATGATTGTTCAATTCAGGAATGAAAGTTAGTAATCATGGCTCTATACCGATCACCATTGACTGTAACGTTGTGGCCTTCATCGTTTTTGAAGAAGGATTCCACCAGCCCATAAAGCGCACCAAACAGTCAGTTTTTCTGGATGTAACGGTGTTTTTCACATACACTTGTGGATTAGCTTCACTCCAAATGCGGAAATTTTGTTTGTTGACGTAGCCATTCAACCAGAAGTGCGCTTCATCGCTAAACAAAATTCGCTTATGAAAATCGGGAACAACGGCAATCTCGTTTTGGGCCCATTCGGCGAATCTACGCCTTGCTTGATGATCGTTTGATGAATTGCCAAACCAAACTGAGAATAAATCACTTGACAGCTATTAAATCGGTCGCCATCTTGGAAGGTAATGCCAACTTAAACTTCTATACCTGGAAAAAACTCTTTACAAGAAAATATAATTTCCTAGTTGTATTTCTGCTTTATAATATACAAATAATTATTTAACAACCAATTAAATATATTTTTCAGCAACTTTTTTTTTTTTAAAATGGAAGGATCTCAGTGAGAAACGATTTGTCAACTGTTGACCTCGATTGGCACGTGTCTCAGATGACGTCTCATCACAAATACATTCCCAGAATAACTTTTCATTTTGTCGAAATAGGAGAGGAGGATGTATTGACTTGAAAGGGACGATTTTATCACTCCCTTATGACAAAGAGAGCGGAGAGAGAAATTCCGCCTTTGCTATGGTAACCCCTGCTTCTCAACAGTTTTCTGGTCTATCTAGAGGAGGTTGTGTTTTGAGTCTTCGAAATATAGTGGATAAAATCAGATGACTCATCTCAAAGCCATTTTGATTAGGGGCATAACGAATATTCTAACGGGGTGTTTTTATTTTCAAACTCAGATCCTTTTACTGATTTTGACTGGAATAAAATGCATTCGTGAAATACAAGAAAAAATTCAAAGTTTATGCAATTAGTTTAACAATTTTTTTTTGGATTGTTCGACTTAATTTCAAAAATTAAGTAGGAATATTTTTTGGAATAAAAGTTGTGGAGGGATGCAAATTGTTAAAAAGCTTAAGGGAGCTGGGCACCTTTTGAATATTTTTTTTTTAATTTATGTGTTTATAAAAATTACATTTTTCATTTCATATAATGTTTCTATTCAAGAAAATGATACGAGATGAAAGTTTACAAATCTTATTCGCACAATTTTTAAAATTAAAATTTTTTAAAAATTTGGAAAATTTTAAAATTGTTCTCCTTTGCAATTATTTATTTTTTTTTTATGTGGAATTTTTTGTAACATTACTAAGGATGTTTTAAACAACTTTAGCGATAAATTTTACAATAAGTTAATTAGTTTTGGAAAAAAATGTACTGTGTGTGTGTGCTGATATATATATGCTAAAATTCAACAAAAAAAAGCCAAAAATCTCCTACATTTTAATTTTTTTAAAAAAGTATTAAGTTTACAGCAAAATCGATCCCTAATTTTATTATATACATTATATATAACATACAGGGGAAAATGGAAGTGATTGGTAGGTAATTGTGAAAAAAAAATATTTTGAATGCAAAAAAAAAAAAAACTCAAACTCAAACTGGGAAAAACCATTTTTTAAAGTTTATAATTCTAAAAAATAACTGTTATAAGCAAAAATAAAAATGAAATTTCACTTTAAAGTATTAACTACATATTTTTCTTGAAAATAATAGCATTTTCCTATTATTTGAACCCATATATTTTACAAAGTATCCGTTTTTAGAGAACTCAAGGAAAATATTAAAAAAATTTTTGTCTCATAACAGAAATTCTACAGTTTTTTGCTTCATATATAATACTGAAATATTACATTTTTATGAACATCTGATGAATATGAACTGAAATTATAAAAATTATTAATACAAAATGCCTTAATTAAAAATTTTTTTTGCATGCACACATCTCAAAAGAAAAAAAAATTACATACACACACATTAATGTAATGCTTTAAAAATATACTGCTTTATTTGAAAAACCTTCTTTTATTTTAGTTATCATTTCACTTTTTAAAATAGCTTTTCCTTATCAAAAGGTTTTTTTTTTTTTTCTAAAAAGCGGGCGTGATCTACTTCCTAGTTTGTTTGTTTACATTTTTAACTGAAGTTTTTTTTCCAACTTCTAATTTTCACGCATATAAATGTTATATATCATTGGAAAGATAACAATGCAAAGAATATAACTAAGTAAAAATACAAAAACGACATTTGGATTCTTTTTAAGGTGCCCGATCCTTTATAAATTTCTTTTTTAAATTATTCTTTCAAATTCATCTCATTATTGTCAAATATGTTATATCCAAAGTATTGTACGTTCACCAAGATTATCACAATTTCTTTTTGTAAAACCAGAGAATAGAACTTAATATAAAACCAACAAAATAAATTTACCGCATTAAACGTAAAGTATACTTAATATTATTTATTTTGCAAAAATATTCGACAGCGTCCATGTCGTATGATTATGCTGCATGTTAAAGATCCTTAGAGTGCCTGTTTGGCTTGGATACTCTCGTTAAAATAAAATCCCTAGTTCCATTTCGCCCCTCCAGAGTTCAAGTGTCTCTCTCTGGGGACGCCGCAGTGACAAAATTACATCGTGGCAATTGGTGTCCACATATATGGTGACATACAAAAAGTGATACCAGCTCCCAAGAAATGTACTGAACCTGCAATAGCAATTACTAGTCCACAGCACACCATTTAAAGAAAACAAATACAAGAGGGAGGGGCAGTGGCGCACACAAGGGGTCCTGGGGGGTCCGGACCCCACCCAAAGCCCTGATTTTCATATTGATTATAATTCTAAGTATATAGTACGTAAAATTTAATTAATTACTTGTTATTAATGATTAATTTTATTAATTAATGCTATTTATTTATTCAAAAATTAGTTTTTTACGGAGTTTTGTTCCCGAAAATCGACAAAATCAAAATAAGCATGATACAAGAATGGTGAACTTTCAACCCCGCCCCCCTTGAAAAATTCCTGTGTGCGCCACTGGAGAGGGGCAATTGTTTTAGCTCGAAGACTACGTTGTGGAAGTGGAGAATACCAGAGGGCAGCAGTGGCGTACACAAAAGGGGGCAAGAGGGTTCTCGGATCTGGACCCCCTACCGCATAGCCCTTGATTTTTCGATTAATTATAATCCTATGTGCCGGCTGGTTGGCGTAGTTGGTTTTGTCGCTGGTCTTCTGTACCCAAGGTTGCGGGTTCGACCCTGGCCCACGTCGGGGATTTTAGTGATGCAGAAAATCGACAACCCCATGTCGTAAGATTATACGGCATGAAAAAGATCCCTTGAGTCTTCATTTGGTTTGGATGCTGTCAGCAATTTTAAATTCCTAAGTACAAATTGCGCATCGACAGAGCTCAGGTGCCTCCCTCTGGGAAGAAACAGGGCGTCAAAATTACTTGCAACAATTGGTACCGCCTAAATGGTGGCGCACTAAAAAGTGATACCAGCTCCTGGGAAATGTACGAGGTCTGCAAAGGTAGAAATACGCAGCCCCATTACCGAAAAAATAATCCTATGTATAAATTACGTAAAATTTAATAAAGTATTTATTAGTAATTAATTTTATTAATTAATGTTAATTATTTATTCAATAATTAATTTTTTACTGTTTTTCATCCCGAAAATCGACAAAAAATTGAAATAATACTCGTATGTTGGGTGGCGTATTGGATGGAGCATGATACGAGAAGGGTGGACTTTCGACTCTGGTCCCCCTTCGCTTGAAAATTCCTGTGAGCGCCACTGGAAGGCAGCAAATTTTAAAATAATTGCATTCATAAATTAGCTTTGCATCTCAGAAAAGGTATCAATTGTGCCGTATAAAAATCAATAAAAATGTGTTAAATAAAATAGTAGTAGTTTTATCCAGTTTATTTACTGTGCTAGCTTCATATCTATAGCTGCAAGCCCATTTAATTTTAGAATCAGTTGAATGAGACAAACCAAAATTTTCTACGATTTTTTTTTAAATCTGGAGTGAGATTGTTGAAATTCTCATCGCAGCCTGCTAATTAATGTCAGCTAACTTGCATCTGTATTTACTCTAGTTCAGTCAGGACCGTCTGGTGGGGGTGGCAAAATTGTTCACCGCACAAGGGTGCCAAAATTGATAGTACTTACAGTTTTTAATTTAATGTTACAAAAATAAAAAGTTGTTAATGATACGCTTGCAATTTTGCATGTTTTCTATTTTCTAAGCAATAAAATATTTTTAATTTTTAGTTTACTTTTGTTTTCGTTTTTGCGGGTTGTTTTCGTTTGTGTAAAACAAAATTCGGTTGCCGATACGGACAATCAAAACACGTTCCGTGGGAGTTCGCTACCACAAAGAAGGTGTTAAAAATCTAAGAATTTGTAATATGTAACAACAGGAACAGGAAATGTTTCGTAGAGGCATGTATTTATTCTTTATGTGCTGAGAAGCTGTTGCGGCTCTACGTCGTTGTTTAGTTTGCATTTTTTTGCAATGATGATAAACATACATTATAAGGGGTGTGACCCAATGTAATAAAGGGACACGCGGGGAAGGGGTTCTTAATTAAGTCCACTAGTTAATTAAACACGTTTATTAGACAAAACAAACATTTACATACATAACTAGAGAACTAACAGTTACAATAGAATTGAAAGGGATCGGAGCGCATGCTCGTACGTCCTTACAGTTCCGAAGCTTGGCCATTACTGAAGATTGTTCTAGCCGCTAGAGGGCGCGGTAGTCTTTCTACTGTTCATATGAGAAGAGTTTAAACAACGGGGGGTTACAATCTCCCCCTATGGATCCGACGACGTCCCGGCGAGGATACATAATTAGCTGTTGTAGTAGTAGCTCTTGTTGAGGGATGGATGGTTCTGTTGGAAACTGCTGTTGTAGCAGTCGACGGGCTTGGAACATATTTATTTTGTGATGTGGATGTAACTTTTCGTGGTCGGCCTCTTTTCCGAAGTGGAGCTACCGGAGAAGTGTTTATGTCTTTAACAGGTGTTAAAGCAGAAGTATGGTAAGTAGCAATCGGTTCAGATGGATTGGCAAGACTTGCGATAACATAAGAAGTCGGTGACTTTTGGGTGAGAATTAGATATGGACTGTCACGCTTTGGCATGAACTTGGAAGTTTTCTTGTTCTTTGCACTACTGATGGGATGTAAAGTAACCCAAACTTTATCTCCAGGAGAATAATAGACTGGACGGTGATTTTATCATATTGCTTTTTCGTTGATCTTGCTTTGTTTCTATTCTTTCTCGTATGTCTTCAGTAATAGTTGCAAATCGTTTTAAATAAGGTGTTATTTCGGCAACAAAACTGTCATTGTGAACGACGCTTTGAAATCTTGCACCACATCGTCTACAGTTCGTAGCTCTCTCCCGAATAGTAGGTAAGCCGGAGTGTGACCTGTAGTATCACAGACAGTTGTATTCATGGCAAAACGTATGACTGGGAGTTTGGAATACCAACTAGAATGATCGTCTCCAACAAGTATTGCAAGTCGGGGTTTAAGGTCTCTGTTTTTTTTCGCTCTACTGGATTAGATTGTGGTGAATAAACTGGTATGAAGTTTTGACTTATATTTAAAGTAAAGCAAATCTGTTGTAGGACAGCACTAACAAAACTGCGTTCCATTGTCACTGATAATTCGTCTTGGTATGCCATGACGCATGAAAACTTCTTCTATCAGAGTTGTTGCACATTGACGAGCACTGGCTTGAGAAAGGGCAAATAACTCAACCCACTTCGTGGCACAATCCTCGACAATGAATATCCATTGTTTACCTGTGTCAGTTTGAGGCAATGGCCCAAATAAATCAATAGCAATGACTTCAAATCTCTGTGAATAGACTGGAGTTCTAAGCAAACCGGCAGGTTTTTGGTTTGTAGCCTTAAAACGAGCACATTCTTCCATTATGCCTTCTGAGAGAGAAGTCTATCGATTTCTTTGTTTTAATATTTCCTTCTTGGAAGGATTCATCCTATAAGGTGGCACTGCAACTGGAAGATGGTTTCTTGTATTTATACGATGTTCAATAAATGGTGTAGGCTCTCCCCCTGGTTGAAAGCATTCTTCATACTTTTCAATAGTTAATTTAGTTCTTCCCGTTGTGGAAGTGAAAGGTGAGTACCTTCATTTTTCCGAAGCTGACAAAGATGTGGTTCAGGGTCAACAGTGAGCAGAGCATTGATATTAAGAGGCGCTTTCACAAAATTATATTTTCTGTGAGACGTTTCAGTGAAGTACCATTGTTTCTTTGGAGATCTAAGACGATCCCTGCAGCTGTTAAAAAGTCTATGCCTAGAAGGGTTCTGTTACTCTAGCATTTTTCAAAATTAATAGTTCCGTGGGAATGACTTTTCCTTGAATACTAATGTCTACAGAAGTTGTCAGTATTTCTGTGGTTTGAGTACGACCGTCAGCAAGAGTGATCTGCATGGTTTTCTCTTCAAAATTCAATCCTTTTGTTTAAGTAAATGGTATAATTTTTCACCAGCCACTGAATGTGTAGCACCAGTATCAGCACAAACTGCTGCTTCTGTATTACAAATGGAAATTTGGATTATACTAATGGGATTACTTTCACTAGAAAAACTATAAAAGTTTGATTGATTCAAACTTGATGACAAGGTATCTTTTGTCGAACTGGGTTGCAAGTGTGGCATCTTGATCGAATGATTCCGGGAGCACCACATCCATAACAAGATACAGGAGTTCTGTCTTCTTTTGTATCCACAATTTTCTTCTCAGGTATTCTGTCATTTGAAGTGGGATTCCGCCTACTGTTACTGGGAATCCCGGTTTCCCGCCTACTTTGACTGGGGAAACCTGACAGAGAAATGTTCATACGACAACTGAGGATTTTGTGTGTAGTTACTTCCTCCAGGGACTGGAATTCATTTCTTTTTTGTTTCCAGCTAAAGTTTTTATTGTTTTTATTTCTCATGTTTTTAACTTCTTCATACGAATCTAGCTTATCCACTAGTTGTAGAGGATTGTTCCAATTACACCACTGGTCCAAAAAGTGATCTCTGTAATCATGAGGGGTTTTCTTTTTTATTTGGTCCGCCACAATCAAATCTTTCAATTCTTCAAGCGTCGTAACTTTTGATTCTTTCAGCCACCCGTCAAAATATGTTTGCAAGTCAAAGTAGAAGTCACGCCAGGTTTTCACAGGATCTTTAGTGTGTGTCGGGAAAACATCTGCCGAAATTTTCTGCACTTAATTTAAAGCGTTTTAGAAGAATTTGTTTGACTTTATAGTAGTCTTGAGCATCGGCAAAAGATTCTTTAGTGATTAAATTTGAAACTTCAGTTGGTAAAGACCAACAAGGGTATACCACCCACTGTTGAATTGGTACTTTTAAAAATGTTAATTGTCTTTCGAAGAGGTTTAGGTAAATTGTTATATCAGTTGTCTTTTGGATCAAAAATCGGAAGTAATTTTTGGAGTTCTAACTTTGGCATATTGGAATCTAAAGTTGTAGAAGTATTAGTTGTAATTTATAGTTTTTTGCAATTTAAATTGTCTTTGGTTTTCTTTTTTTCTTTCAGCCCGCAATTCGAGTTCTTTCTATCACTAATAATGCGATTTAAGCATTCACACGTAAATTCTGCATCATATCCCTCACTATTTAAAATTGCATCTTTTATGTCAAGAATTTTCAAATTGTCTGGTATTGATATGTCTAGCGTTTCCGCCAATTCAAGGAGGTCTGCCTGCGACCTTTTTGCTAAATAGGCCATCGTGAAACGTCACTTCAAATTAATTACAAATTTATATTCTTCGAACTTTAAATTAAATTTAACAAAATGTTATTAATTAAATAATAATACAGTATTATACTACATAAAGTAATATCTCAATTTCTTACAATATGCAATTTGAAAAGAAAATTTCATGAATCACAAAAAATGAAAAAAAAATAAACTATTTTTCGTTGTTTTCAAGTTCAATACACAATCAAAGTAAAATTACTATCAAACTTACAGTTAAAAAATCATCAAAATGATCTGAAAACACTTTTGAAATATATCATACCACAAGTAAGAAGAATCATATACGTACTCATAAATAAAAGTTCTACTTAGCCGAAACAAAATTTCCTATTAGTATTCAAAAGAAAGTTATTAGAACTCAGAGTTATATAAGCAACCTTGAACTGTCTATTTCTCCCTATTTTATTTTCGCTTACACAGTATAAAATATCTCATCAGTTTCATAAATGAATCATAGCTTAAAAATTAATACTAGCAAGAAGAGAAAACGGAGATATATATATTTTTTTTTTCTTTTAAACCAATAAATATATTATTTAACTGAGACAAATATTTCAACATATAATGCACATTTTACACTTAAAATTATACACATAAATGAATATTTTTTTTTTTTGAAAATAGCATATAACAATACAAAAATTTTTCCAGCTTAAATGCTTTCGAACAAGAATTGTAATCATTCAGAGAAAATAATATACATAAATACATATATATTTGGTTTTGTGTTCTCACTTAAGCTTTTAAGTAAACAACGTTATACTTATTAGTTTAAACAATACAGGAAGTATATTTTAAAAATACATTGAATATAATTTAACTGTATATTATGCTGTTTTGCAAATTACACAATTACATTTCTTGAAATAAGAAAAAAAAAGATTTCTTAATTTAATTCGAACAGGACGTTCTAAATTTAAATCAGTAAAGAATGTTCTCTATGTCAGAACAATGAAGTCAATTTTTAAGAAATTAAAACTTACACAATTCTTTAGGATATTAAATCCAATTTGCATTTGGGCATGCAATGGTTAATTTAGTATTATAAGGTATAATACTTAAAAGAAAATTCAAAGTAAAAACTTTACTTGTTCTTCAGGTGAAGATAAATCCAACGATTTTGTTAAACTTGCTCATTCTACAGGTGAGAAAGGAACAATAGCGGTTAACCTGAAAATTTGTTACTTGCACATTTCTACGAGTGAGAACGGAACATTAGCGGTTAACCTGAAAATTAATAGCGAGCAACAGCCAAGCCTCTTTAACTATAAAAACACGCTGGGCGTCAAATTATAAGGTGTGACCCAATGTAATAAAGGGACACGCGGGGAAGGGGTTCTTAATTAAGTCCACTAGTTAATTAAACACGTTTATTAGACAAAACAAACATTTACATACATAACTAGAGAACTAACAGTTACAATAGAATTGAAAGGGATCGGAGCGCATGCTCGTACGTCCTTACAGTTCCGAAGCTTGGCCATTACTGAAGATTGTTCTAGCCGCTACAGGGCGCGATAGTCTTTCAACTGTTCATATGAGAAGAGTTTAAACTACGGGGGTTACAACATTTTTTAAATGTGGCAGCCAAAAGAGTAGCCATTCAAAAAATTATTATTGTATTCTCAACTTAAATATATTTTCATCACTTTCTCTCAGGTCCTGAATTTTTCTATTTCCTAATTTTTCCCTTGCTTCTTGTGTTTAATAGTATTCTTTCTTGGTATTTTTGCATGAGATAATGCCACTCAGCCATGGGCTCACTTGGCCATCTCAAGAGGCTCTGTCATTTCAGAAAATCTTATTACGATTACTATATGGAAATTATTCGATCTTTTTTATTTTAGATTTAGTTACACTTTGTGAAGTAAACCAGATACCTATTGCAGGTTCTAGTTTACCATTTTAGCCCCCCAAAGGGCAATGAAAGATTAGTGTTCCGTAATCAGCCACGGTGGCGGATTTCGGAATACTAATTTTTACATTCAAGGGACCACCGTGTGTTTACTCTTGAGTTAACAGTCTTCTTAATAACGCAGTTTTGAATCTTATTTTTAATCATATCCGTAGTCGTGTGTTGCTCATACTGTGCGTGCAGTCTGTGAATTTCTTCGCAAGCAAAGGACTGGGATTAATTGTTTTATAACGTTTTTGTTTATAATTACCCCCCAAAATAGGATTATTATTTAGAGGTAAGTGAACATTCTAAATATATTATTAGTATTATTTTCATATAGAAGTAAAAACTCATAAAAAGAAACAATTTACTAAAAAAACTTTTATGTTTCAAACTAACACAATAATTCAAAATCAACTTTTTATTCAACTCTATATAAAAATCTTACCCTTAATTGGGCAGAATTTTCATTTATCTCTATTTCTGATATATAATTAAAATTCCCAAATAATCGAAAAAAAATTCTAAAATTACTAATGATTAAGCTTTTTTTTCATTAAAAAATTGTAATTATTATGTACCTGAGATGTTTTTTTATAACAAATGCTTTTAGTAATTTGTATTAATATTGGTTAAATTAACTTAAATATTTTGAATCAGCAGAAAGGAGAAAAATTTCACACTAAATTCTCAAAAATAAATTTTCCGCAAAATTAATTGTTTTCAAATTATCACAGTCAAATTAGTTTCTTTATCTGAATCTTTATTTAGAAGCAAATGACATAAACGGGCTTTCGACTTTCAAATAGTGTATTGAGAGAAAATCATATGATGTTTTGTATATGGAATGAAATTTTTTTTTTTTTTTATTTAGAGAAATAAATATTTTTTAGAAACATGCTCTCAAAAAAGAAGAAAATTTCTGGAGCACAAAATAGAAAAGAAAATTGCAACGAGAAGAAGCTAATCAGAAAATGGTGGTATCTCTAAATAGATATCTCAGAGACGTCATAGGATTAGATGCATAAGCTATTGAACCAGGATTATCAACATCGACATCTGGTTGGAATTTCATAATGAAAATTTATCTCAAAATGTAAATTCATCAGAATATGATCAAGAAGCCACGACTGTACCAATAGAAAACTTAGATGTTGACGTAGAAAATTCGCCTGGTAATAACGTAATATCTCTAAACGAAGATTTTTACTTTGAATTAAACAATCCAGCTACCTGACCTGATACAATTTCTATAAAAAATAGAGATTATTTAATTGAAAATAACCCCTCCTCGCTCGATAATCAAACATTTTCCGAGAAATAATTCTGCCAGAAAGTATTCAGAATCGTTGTATTATGGAACATTACCGAATCGAGAAAAAGTATTTAGAAGTATATTCAGAGTTCCCGAAACGCTGTTTTTTGCTTCCCATGTAAACTATTCAATGAGAAGCATTCACAGCTTATTAAGGATGGATGTAATGGCTGAGCACATTTAACCCACACTTTGAAAACACATGAAAGCAGTGTATCTCACCTTAAACATAGTTCAAAATGCAGTGAACTCACAATGTCTTTACATAGTTTATGTACCATTGATGCAGCTCAACAAAGACTTTATGATGCAGAAAAAGTTTCACTGGTAATCGGTTATTGAACGGCTTACTTATTTAATTCAATACTTAGCCCGGGAATATCTTGCATTTAGAGGTTCTTCCAAATAGTTGTATTATAGTGATAATTAAAATTTTTTGAAGTTGGTTGAAACCATAGCAAAGTTTGATCCAATAATCGCTGAACTCCACAAAATTCAAACATCTCAAAAAAAGAAGAGCATTGCTCATTACTTAAGGGATCAAATTTACTTATAAGCATTATTTCAGCAAGAATTAAAAAGCATTTATTACATATGATTAAATCCTCAAAATATTACTCACTAATTCTGAATACTACACCTGATGTCTGTTATACCTAACAGTTAGCTGTTATAATTCGATTTTTTATAAGAACGAGGAAACCAATAAAGCCCAAATGGAAGAACATTTTTTTAGGATATTAATCTGTTGACGATACCACTGGACAGGGTCTATTTGACATTTAAAATCGTTAGAACTCAATTTATCAGATTTACCAGGACAATCTTTACGATAACAGTACTAATATTAGAAGAAAGCACAACGGATTGCAACAAAAAATTATTGGAAATAATTCGAGGGCACTCTATATCTCATACTCTGCCCATTCTCTAAATTTAGTTGTAAATGATGCGTCTAAAATTCCTTCGAAACATTTAATTTCTTCGGAGTAGTGCAGAAGCTTTACTACTATTTTTCTTCGCCCGTTAAACGTTGGTCTATTTTGCAACAATATGTTGAAAAAATCTAACTTTAAAGTCTCTTTCCAACACCAGATGGGAAAGTAGAATTCAAGCTTTAAAATAATTGAAAAACGATTTGAAGGGAATTCTGAGAGTGTTATTAAATATTCAAGAAGATCAAACAAGAGAAATGGAATCAAGATCCCAAACAAAAAATTTGATTCAGAAGGTTTCCTCATTTAAATTTATTTGTTCCATTAACATCTAGCACGATATTTTAAATTTGGTAGATGTGGGTAAATGAAATAATGCGAAATTTCTAAATGTGATTTACAAATCGGGTGACTGACAATTTACAAAGTCTTATATCAAAACTAAATAATCGTAGATCAGATGAAGCGTATGAACATGCAATTGCCAATGCAAAGTATCGTTGGTGATAATTTGGGGTGGATACTGATTTTCCACAAAGTCGAAACAGGTTTAAAAAGAAATTATTTCAAGATCAACAAACCAACGAACCAATCGACAATCCAAGATAAAAATTTAAGGTTGAATTTTACAATATAATATTAGACGCTGCTATTTCTTCAATTACTGAAAGATTCAGTCAATTAAAAGAACATTACGATTACTTCAAGGTACTTAACCTATGGCACTATATACCTAATTTAAAATACTGGAGACAATGAAATTTTAAAACGTTGTTAAGAATTAGAACAAAAATTAACAGATACTAAAAATGCTAGTGAAAAGGACATTGATGGATTAAATTTTGTTCGAAGAAATAAAATCTTCGTGACGTTTTGCTAAAGAGGATATGTCACCTATTGATGTTTTAAATTATATTTAAATTATATTTATTTCTTATATTGCTATTGATCATTTTCGTAATTTTTAAATTGTGTAAATTCCTTAGCAAGAACACTCACTCACTAGTGATAAGCAATTCCAAATTTAGTTCAGTGTTTGTTTTTTAATAGTTTGAATTGCAACTAACACACACAAAAGGAGAGGGCACGACTAAGGAAATTCATTTTGGAGTCGAAACTTGGTGTAATAGTACTCTTTTAGGGTGTTCAACCCTCAATACCCCGCCGAATTGCCAGTCAATTCGGAGAAAAAAGCTTTCGAAATTCATGCTTAGCTTTTATACAATTAAATTTCAGTTTCTTCCTACGATTTCGTAGCTTGGTTGATATATCGTCTACATACTATGCGCGATCTAAGTTCGATTCATCGATCAATTTTTTTTTTTTTTCATTTCATTTAATTTTTTTAAAATTAAATAAACTTATTTATGAAAGGTTTATTAAATATTAAATGGTATTTTTATGTAATTATTTTGTATTTTATAAAGTAAAAAATAATTAAATAAATTTATTATTTAAATTATTTATTAATTAAAAATTATTATTAATAAAAATATTTAAAATAATTATAATTAAAATTATTTAAACTAATTATGGATTAAAATAATTTAAAATAAATATTGATTAAAATTATTTAAAATAATTATTGATTAAAATTATTTAAAATAAATATTGATTAAAATTATTTAAAATAATTATTGATTAAAATTATATAAATAATTATTAATTAAAGTAATTAATAATTTTAATAATTAATAATTAAAATTAATTAATAAGAATTATTTTTAAAATTATTAATTTATTATTAAAATGATTATTAATTTATTATTAAAATAATTATGAATTTATTATTGAAATGATTATTAATTTATTATTAAAATTATTTAATTTAGTATTAAAATTATTAATTTATTTTTAAATTTATTATTTATTATTGAAATAATTAATTTTTAAAAAAATTATTTAAATAAACTTCTTAAAATTATTTAAATTTATTCAAAAGGACGTATGAAATGTTTTATCAAATAATTAATTTAATAATAATATACTTTATGAATTATTTTATCTTATATATAATATTTTATTTATAGTATACTTTATTTCACATTGTAAAACTATTGGTAACTAATTTTTATGTATAATATCATTTCATATTAATTTTATATAATTTATTATAAATATTATTTATTAATATAAAAATATATTTATATAAAATTTAATATAAATATTTATATAATTACAGTATTTTTACTTTATAAAATACAAAACAATTACATAAAATATCATTTAATATTTAGTAAACCTTTCATAAATAAGTTTCTTTAATTTTAAAAATAATTAAATGAAATGAAAAAAATTGATCGATGAATCGAACCCAGAGCTCGCGCATAGTATGCAGGCAATATATCAACCAGGCTACGAAATCGTTGGAGGAAATTGAAATTTAATTTTATAAAAGCTAAGATGATTTTTTTTTTCCGAAGGCTTTTTCTCCGAAGTGACTGGCAATTCGGCGGAATTACGTTGAGAGTTGAACACCCTAAAGGAGTACTACTATTAAACCAAGTCTCGACCCCAAATGAATTTCCCTTAGTCGTGCCCCTCTCCTTGTAAGAAATATTATGGTACTTGATGAAGTGATACTTTTTATATGTGTCAGTAAACTGTAAAGGTCAGTCACCTTGTCACCATCTTCCGACCTGGTCTTTTTCTTAGCGAAATGTCTAAAAGAGGGGAGGAGGTGTAACGTTTCCTGCCACGCAGCTGTGAATCAGCGTCTTTGTGGATCACCTCACGTGCATTTGCACCTGCACTTAAAAATTATTGCGTGATCCACCTTGACCTTGTATTTATAATTCCTTATATTTACTGTGTAGAACAGGAGTGCCAGACTTTTCCAGGTACGGGCTACTCTAATTTTTTTTCAAGATGTTTGAAAGTCAAGCCAGGGGCGTAAAGGGGAATATTAGCCCTCCCCCTGCAAAGTCAGGTTTCAGGCCCCAAGCCCTATTATGTACTTGAGTGTACGATTTTCAAAATAACCTCCAAATATCGAAGTACATTTTCTATTTAACGAACTTTTTCTCTGGAATTCGATATTGTGACGTCCCCTTTCGAAACGAGTTTCACTCTTTTCAGGGCAATACTATTTCAGGATAATACTAGACTGAGTTTTGGTGCACCTGCAGCTGGGGGCTCATTATCGTTTATTTAGAGTTTGGTCTTTTGGTGCCAGTGACATACAATAGTCTGGCCATACTACTGTGGACGAGATCACTTCCGAGGCAGCTGACTGTCGCCTTACATAATAATGGTGAATTGTCATCAAAGGCGGTAAAACGGTGACAGTGGGCCGAAGGGGCTTGGTCATCACAGCATGTGTCGGACGCCTGCCGATTTGTGAAGAAACCAGGAGAGACGATTGGCGGATTATGCGACAATGGGCTCTATTGAATTGAGTTTCAAGGTTCGACTCATATGGGCCCACCAATGAGAAAAAGCGCGTCAGGTGTGAAAATGGACTGCCGCAGTTGTTTTGAAAGGTCTGAAAAAAGGAAGAAAAGGGGAGATTGAAAAAAACGAGGGTGGGTCGTTTTTCGGAAAGCGGAGAAAGGGGATCGTGGAGCTATGGACCGTGATGTTGACCAGGAGTCCTCGACGAGAATAAGAAAACGCCTTGCGGACTGTACCGAGACAAGCTGTGGAGAAAGCGATTTGAAAAAGGGGCTACCATACTGGCTAGGCACAGAGACAATTTAATTCTGAATATAATTTAATCTAATTACCCTGTAGGAGGAAAAATTAATAGTATTTTTTTTACTCCCACCTCAATGGGCGGTTCAATGTTTTCTTCTAGATATTTTAAAATACGCTTCCTCAGATTCTAAAATCTCGTGAGACAAAAATGCTTCAGAAAGCAAGCTCACACAGCAAATATAATGCAGGTGCATTCTCTGTGCGATAAATTCCTATTGTAACTCATTTAAATTATTTAAAATAAATTTTTCTATGACTTTTCTTGTTTAGACAACCACGTTTTAGTAAAACTTTAGAAAAAAATTGTTATCTTTTTAATTTTTTCGATTTTTTATTAAGTTTTCTCAAGCTACTGTTACAACTCTACCGTGCACACTGTGACGCACGTGCCCCGGGTTGGCCACCCCTGAACTAGATAAACAAAGCTATGTATTTTAAAGAAATTATGTTATTGTTATAGTTTACTTTCAGTAAAAATTAATTGCGAAATATTTTCTTCAAATAAGTTATATTAATCTAACCAGAACCTGCGCGAGGCACTTGTTGAGGAAAACAACTAAACTTTACCCATTTCAAATTTCATTAAATACTAGTTAAATATGATAAATTATAATCAAAACATATTTAAATATTTTTCTGCTATATTTGATATTCTTTAAAATATCAAAAGAGACCACAAAAATAACTTTTTAGGTACGTTCCAATTTTAAAACCAACGAATATCAAAAGCAAAAAATAAACCGCTCACTGAATCAACAGATCGATTGAAAGCGTGGGCGCGGTTGCTATGGGGACGGGCATTTAACACCCGTGCGTAGCGCCTGGGTTCAGAAATCTGCTTCGCCTATTTTTAAGGTATCAGGAGCAAGATTTTCGAAGAGTACGAAGAGGAAGGTGTTCTTAATTTATATACATATAGTTATAATTAATATATAAGTTATTATAATAAAAATGAAAACGTACGATTAATAAGAATTATAGACAATTATTTCAATCGTGCCATTTAACTATTCAAACTTCAATAATTTAAGCAGCTTCCTTGTTTGTGTATTTATTTAACTATATTGGAATTAAAATGACTAACCACGTTCGGAACAGTGATATTGAGGAAATGTATAAATAAATATTGTTCTGATATTTAGTGTCATTTGAAAATAAAAATACACTTACAAAATTGTTAAGAAACCAGGACATCATATACATTCAAAAAATCGATTTTTTAATTTTAGTATTAAAAAATAGTGCATATTTTTCTGAATATAAAAATGTATAACACTTAGATGTCCGTTGATAAAATAACCTTAAAATGTGAAAACAATAATTGACAAAAATGTAAACAAACGTTTACACAAATGTTTAGTTTTTTCACTTTTCACCGAAGCATAACTTTTTGCTTTTAGGTATACTTTTTTTTAAAAAAACTATTGTACTATATGGTACCAGATTTATTATACTTCTATACAGGTTGCCTGTGCATATAGTGAAACTGTTTCTTTTTTAGTCGAAGTAGTACATAGTTTTTAAAAAATAGTTTTATATATAAAAAAGGGGAAAAATAATAATTTTCAAAATTACAAAGTTTTATAGTTTTTGTAAAGAAATTATCTCAACATTTTACTTAAAAAGCTGGTTCACTCTATTTTGTGTATTGTTTTATAAATGTGCCAAAATATTTTACATATTTCAGAGATTCTTTTTTAAAAAAAATAGTACCCATATAAAAATAAGCATGTGTTAGGAAACCTCAAAAATTATATCCAACAACAAAAAAAGAATTTCTGTTTAATTTAACTAAAAAATATTTTTTTTATTTCTACAGAATGATTAAAATATATCTTTATATATTAAGACCACAAAAAAATCTAAATTCTATTGGAAATTTTTAAAGCTATATGCCCCATAAATAGTCATATTTTTGGCAATTTACTCTTTCACGCACATGTCCTAGTACTCTTAAGAATATTATTACAAGAATATTATTACAAAATATTATTTAAATGCAATTTTTTGATGAAAAACAAAGAAGAAAAAATGATATATTTTCAAAACATTTTTTCTTTTGGGAAAACTGTTTCTATTATAATATTTTACCTATACTTAGCTAAGACTTTTGTACAGAAACTGAACTAGGATTTTTAAAATTCGTAATATAGAAGCGGATTTAGTTGTATTTTAATATGCTACAGAGAGTAGAGAAATTTTTACAAAAACACTTCGGTTATTATATCAATTGATCTCTATACTCTGAAAATGAGGGAATTTTTACAAAACTTCTAGTTCAGACTTTGTCAATAAGTCCCATCCATATATAGACAAAACACTGTAATAGAAGCAATTTTTTTAAAAGGAGAATGTTTTGAAAATACACGCTCCTTTTTTACAAGATTTTGAAGTAAGACGTTTCATCAACATTTTTTTATACGATTTTTTTTTTTCTGTCCATCACAAATCTCTCCCCAGCCCCCATTTTTTAAAAATTTTAATTTGCAGTTTAATCAGACGACGGTTGGTTTATGATCACACAAGTGTGAGTGACTTGGTCTACTTCAAAGCTTGTTTACTGTATAAATTCAGGAATTACAGAGAATATCCGAATTTTATACTCAAAACTCAAACTCAGTGGCGCAACAGTCCGTGACGGCCAGGACCTACTGTGCCCATCCCAGTATACGTGACCATTAGGCGCTGAGGTGCATCAGCAGATGTTCCAACAGGAGGTCAGTTTGAAGTGAGACCCACAGTGTTTAAATCCCCAAGCAAGATTTTTGGTACTCATTTATCGACCCACTGCAGTGGAGATGAAAGGCTGAGTCTACCTAGCCTGGCCCGGGAATTCCGAATTTTATAATCCGTTTTTTTTTTTTTTGTTGTACTTCAACTTGAACACAGCATTTCGTTCTTCAGCAGTGATGTAGTTAAGGTATCCTGAGGCCCTGGAGCAAAAAGAAAAATAATGGCCCTATTTTGGTTGAATTTTATCCAATAAAAAGGTAAAAATATATGAATATTTTAAAAATACAAAGCTATACTTTATAACATCAACTCTTTATTGTCCTTTGCAGATAATAGTAAAGTAAAAGCTACATACTACCTATATGTATTTGTATGAGCTTTCTTGTGTGAGCGCCCAGGTTCGATTTGACACCATGATACTCTTATAAAAACTCATATAGACCACGTACTCCTAGAAGGCTGATTAAGAATTTTGACAATTTGGGACCATTTTTGTTTACTAATTCTCTTTTTGGGGGTTGTTTGCGCTTAAGGTATCCGACTACGTTCGGAACCGTGATTTTCAAAAGCGCATAAATGGATAATTTTCATGATATTTAGTGTCAATTAGATTAAAATATACGCATAAAATTATTTTAAGGACATTTTGACAAACTATTTTTAGTTAAATACAATATTTTGGAAAAATTAAGAATTAGAATTAGAATTTTTGAAATATGTAACTTTGAAGTGGGTTTATTCATATTTTACGACAACGGAGAGGAGCAATTTAAAGAAAAAAAAAACGCGAATAATTATTTAAATTGGTGGTAACTCTGAAAATAATGTGATTTTTTTAAAAATTCTAGTTGAGCCTCTGTAGAGAGGTTTGAGCTATATACAGGCATAATATTATTATAATAGAACCATTTTTCACAAAAGGAAAACATTTGGAAAAAAGATTATTCTAAGTTAATTTTTTTTTTGCCAGAATATTATATTTAAATATATTTTTTTTTTGTTTAAATGTCCTTAAAACAATTTTATGCATGTATTCTTATCTGAGTGACGCTAAATACCATGAATATTATCCATTTATGCGCTTTTTTAAAATCACGGTTCCGAACGTAGTCGGATACCTTAAACGCACCAATGCGCTTCTTTTTTTTAATCCATAATTTTAGTTTTTTACTTTATGAAATACAATTCATAAGTGCTGGAATACTTATTGACGTTAAAAGGGAGGAGAAACGTATTGCTACGCTACAAAACGTCATTAGAGAATCCCTAGCTATTTATTTATTTTTTCGGGAGGATTGAACTCCTTCACCAGATGGCTTAGAGTTACAAAATGGTCCACTGACATAGACAGGAAATGGTACAAAAAGTATGCATGAAAAATAAAATACAATATCATAATTATTTTAAAAAGCACCTCTTCAAAAGAGCAGAGGTGGGGGGGCAAAATTATACGTTCATTGCAGATATGAGTATATATTGAAATAGGAAACTAGCTAATTATGAATCATATTGACAATAAAATATAATGCAACTAGGAAGGAATTGCTTCCTGTGTAGGTTTTTTAAGATGTAATAATAAGTATTGTAAAATTTGTCATGGAGTTTATTTTCATGTAATATTTTATAGAAAAATGAAAAAATTTAAAATAATACAAACTGTGTGTTCAATAAGTTAAATTCGTAACACTATAGAAACAACGGAAAAAATTAGGGGAATTTCCTACTTATTCGAAATTAATTTCAACTGAGTTGTCATGATTATAATTGCGTTGCAATCTTTTACATTATATCTTAAATGTGGGAGAAATTACCGCAAGTTCGACTTGCTTGGTGATCAGCGTTCGAGGGTCCCCCCTGAGCTTGAGGGCTTCGGTGCACGCCACCGCCTGGTCCATTGGTAGCTACGCCACTGTACACAATCCAAGCCTGGAAGTAAACATGAACGTTGTGGCTAACAGACCGAGTCTAGTACAAGAGTGTTGCTCATCACGTAAGTGTGAGTCATCCGGCTGTTTGTAGGTTGTTCAAAGAAAATCGCTTACGCCCCTTGTTTTGATCCTTCGATAGCTCTATTTAAAATAAATTGAGTCATACTCAACAAAAGAAGTGGACTGTATATTTTTAACTGTGTTTATTCCAACGGCTGTTCGTCATGTTGTTTACACTCACTCTCTCTTAGCGTCGGCACACCCCATGCTCACTTCGTTTCACTTCGCGGCATTTATGAAGCGATGTAAATACAAACAAGTAGAAAGGCGCTCAACATACCGCCCGCCTTGACAAATTTTAAGAAAATTTTCAACATACAATAAAACCATTGCAAATACATGATACAGTTTTACCACAAAAAAAAACACATAGTACACTATGAAAGTACAATACGTTGCTACACACACATATAAAGAAATACACACAGGAAAATTCACCATCACTAATAGTTTGGAAAATAATTAATATTTATGATACAACAATGTTCTCTTAACTTTTCCTTTTTCCTTATATTAAAATAACAAGTATACAACTTGAAATTATTTTACTGTAATTATCAAGCTCCTCTAATAGCATTATTGAATTAATTCCAAGAGTTCACCTGTGAACTGCACTAAATACGTATATAAATTCTATAATGGAAAGTTTCTTAACAAATATGAAAATTTCACTTTTTAATGAATATTAAAACAAAATATGCATTTGCAACCTTAACAAAAATATCAAGGATAAGGCTACATTCTGTATTGACCAAGTCCAATTCACAAGGATTCATCACTTTATCTCCTGGGCTACTCCTCAAAGGGTTCGTTTGGAAGGGGGGGGAAACAAACATCGAGTTCCGCTGGGCTCCTCCTTGGTCCTCCATATACTCCTTCTGGTTGGGTTAAGGACCCCGGTCGTTTTCCATCTTCGGATCCGATTTCACCTCACAGCCGTCGAGTGAAGGGGGCAAGGAGAGAGGGTTGTCCTTTGCACTTTTCTCTTGAACACAAATCTCCATGAACGGTTGCTCGCCGTTTAATAATTATTTTTTCTTCTTCTTCCTCTTTAATATTTCTTCCGCCTCTTGATATTTTTGCGAATCGATGTCACTCATTCTAGACTTAAGTCTAACCTTTTTTCGCATTATTGGTCGCCTTCTCATAACGCCTATTCATTGGATAAAAAGCAGTTTCCACGCATGTTTTTCTGCTCCTCGTTTAACTTATGAATAATTACGTTTAAAACACAAATGACGTTGTACAAATATAACGTTGCTTGAGGCTTTAAAAATCAAGTTTTCCCACGCTTTCTGTTTTACTTCAACTGTCATTCTGCCTGATTTTTTGAGTTTTCTCTTACACAATTTTGGCTTTTCTACTTCAATTTCAGACATCTCATCGGCAGAAATTAGCAGTTCACTAGATGAGTTTCTAGGTAAACCCTTTTTTTTCCCAACAGTGGCAGGTTGTGCCACAGCATCTACAGCCACACTAAACATGTGGGCTCGTTCACTTTTAAGAGGAAGAACTTCCTCGGTTTCTTGAGGTAACTCCACGTCTTCATTAATAGACATTTCAGTACCATGAATTCGGGACCACCCTGTATACATTTTATTGATAATTATTTCTAGAAGTTTTTATTGACACATTTTACATTTAGCCTGCAAATCTATTTATCAAGCCAATTCACTTCAGTAGTATGTGAAAAGAAAAATATTTGGTAATTTAAATAAAACGGGGAATATATTTTACAAGCAACCAATTCATCCATTGTGATAGAAAAAGTTAAACTATAGATTCCTGGTTTCTGTTTTTTTCTTTGTCTAAATTTTTTTTTATTACTTTCGTCCAGCAAATTTGTCACAGTGCTTTCTTTAAGAGAAATTGTTCATTAATTTTATTCGTACAATTTTGAATTTCTGTAATAACACACTGACATAGAAATACCTAAATCGATAAAATCAGCACCATTTCAAAATGATACGCATAGAAGGGTCAGATCTATCTAAAGCCAGTTTTAGAGGCAAGATAGCCTTCTCATGGCTGCTGATTGGAAGAAAGTGCTCTAAAAGATTATTATAAATATTTGAACTTAGTATTAATTGTCAAACAAATGCTCAAAACTAAAATGCCTTTGAAAATGTTTAGATCACAGTCTGATTCAAAAGTAAATGTGTATGTATTATGGATTTTGATTAAGGTTTGAAAATCCTGAAGTGTTGAGTAACATTTTTTATGGCATATTATGTGTGTGAGTGTGTGATTAAAATTTCCTTTCAATTTTATAATCATCAAGGAAATTGAAGCATTTCCTAAATTATAGCGCAGTTGTCTGTATTATTAAAGGAAGTTAGAACGGGTTTTTTTCTGGAGTTAGTGGATTTTTAAATATTCGAACAAGTCACCAAAAACCTTTTCCTTAACTTTATCTGTTCCAAGTTACATCATGCAATTTTCTCACTAATAGGGCCTCTTATTTGTTTCCAAATGGTCATGATTTGCTACTATTATTTCATTGAAGCATTTTTATGAACAGGTACATTTTGTTGGAAATTTATTTCCTCCGATACATCAAACTGCTACAAAAACCTATCATTCTGAATAAAATTCTGTGATATATACTTTCTTAAATGTTACAATTATGCTTTAAGTCAGGGGTATCCAACCCAAATGACCTTGTGGGCCACTTCGGAAAAACATTATAATCTTGCGGGCCGCACATAAAAATATGTACCTTTATATCAGATTTGGAAACAAAAAAAACATTTATTGGAGTGAAAATTTGAAAGAGAAGGAATTATTATTGTTTTCATTAGTTTTTATGTATATTGACATAGATAATACAATAATATTTATATAATACTAGCTGGTATACCCGTTCTTCACACGGGTAAATTGAAAATTTAAGCAATACAGACTGAAGGATAAAGAAGTTTTTAATGAGTTAATTTTACGTGAATTGTAAATTTTTTTAAAAAAAGCTTTTTGCATATCTCAGCTGAACAAAAAACCATGTTTGCTAAATTTTATGTCTGTAGATATAATAGCTGATGGAAAAGATTTTTTTTACTTATAACGCCCCGTAACTCTCCTATGGATCGATTTTTGAAAACACCTTCCTTCTGCTCAGCAAAATTGTTACAAATTTTGTGTAATAAACGCATTCAAATAATGTAAATAATTTGTATCTGGATGTGTAATACGTTAATATTACTTTCTGATGCATTTATTTTATGTTAAATAGCTGTTACCCGCGACTTCATCCACGTGGAATTTAACAAAAAAATGTTTATTCAATTCTCAGAGTTTACGAAAACTTAATAATTATATATCCCACGTAAAGAAATACCTATGCTTTAAGTATAATGTCATTCTTCTACTTCGTGAATCAATGTTTCTTTTTGTTTTACTTTTTTTTCTCTTTGTTTTTTGTTGAGCAAAGTATGAAAGGGACACATGACCTTTGATACCGTCGACTGTAAAATCATTAGGATCAAAGGACATGGACGCAAAATGTCTCGAGTGTGGAATCAACCTAATCAAAAAGGTTTAATATAACTGCTAGAAATCGTTGAGACAGAAGGCTCGCGAAATAAAATAATCCCTATTTGAATCGGATATTTTTCATTGGTTTTAATTTTATTTCCGGGGAGTCCTAATTTTTTTAAAAATAAAAGTAGCCTAAGTTACTCCTTATAACATTAGCTATCTGCCAGTGAAAGTTCCGTCAAAATTGGTGCAGCTGTTTCAGAGATTAGCCGGAACAAATAGAGAGACAGACAAAAATTTTAAAAAATAATTTTTTTTTTCATATAAGTACCGTATATACTTTTAAATGCATTAAGTAAAAAGCTGTTAATTTCTAATTACAAACAGACACTTCATTTTTATTTATATGTATAGATATTGCGCAGGATAAATTAAGTTATTTACAGTTTTGAATAAATTTATTTAATTTAAGGGTGTAAATGCACTTTTTCACCTAAAACGTAATTAAAATTTTTATTTTAGAAACAATTATCTACGTACTTAACTAAATAAAACAACCTGTTGGCTCTGCGATTGCCACCCCCACCGCACACTCAAACTTGTACAATCACTCTTGCAAGACAAACATTTATTGTGATTGCTTTGTGCAGTGTTTGGCAATGAAATAAACAATAGAGGTATGAAATTGGCTTACCTCTGTTTAAATGTGGAGCCTTGTGAGAAGTCAAATGACGTAAAACCCCCAAAACTTCCTAATTTAAGTTTAAATGCTGTCTATGTTAAGGAAAAATTGATGTTGCTCAGTGTTCTTGAGAGAGAATGAAATCATTGGAATGATTATAAGCGTTGAATGCAACAGTTCAAAACATGTCTAAGTAGCAGTAGGGTGAAGCGAATCTGCAAGCAGGGGAGGGAGAGGGTCGAGTGACCTTTGGCACTGTCGATGGGGTGAGGACTGGGTAGGGTGACACGAACACAAACGAAGCCGCAAGCAAGGGGTAAGAGAGATGCATGGCCTTTGACAGTGTCGATGGTGTGAAGACTGTTAAAATAATTAGTATCAGACATGAACGGGAAAAATCGCGAGTGTCAGTAACCTAATCAAACAAAAAAGTTTGATATAACTGCTAGAAACGTTGAGACAGAAGGCTCGCGAAATAAAACAATCCCTATTGACTAAAAATAATCCCTAATAAATAAAAATAATTCCTATTGAAATAAATAGTTCCTATTTGAAACGGACGTTGTTCACCATTTCATTCGTCTTAATTTTATTTTTGCGTAACCCTTATTTTTTTTTCTATAATTAAAGTAGCCTAAATTATTCCTTATAACATTAGCTATCTGCCAGTGAAAGTTTCGTCAAAATTGGTTCAGCCGTTTCAGAGATTAGCCGGAACAAAAAGACAGACAGACAAAATTTTTAAAAATTGATTTTTTCATATAAGTACCGTATAGACTTTTAAATGCATTTAGTAAAAAGTTGTTAATTCCAAATTACAAACAGACACTTCCTTTTTATTTATATGTATATATGTATAGATAATAATGCAATGATCAAATAATGCTTAACATATTACAGTGCGTTGCCACATTTTCTTGAAAACTACGGAGATCCTTTTCAATTTATCTTTCGTTACTCATTGTTGAAGTTTGTGCTGTCATTCGCAAACGATTAAGTACACATTGCTCTTTATCTTTTAACCGTCCTGAATATTTTTTTAAAACTTTAAAAAACATCTTTGACTGCCTCTTGCTTTCTGGGCACTCCAAACAGAAAAGGAGGAGAAGAAAGGAAAGTCGCACACACAGAGAATCATGTACCATCCATAGTAAAGGATATGCGTAATGCATTTCGGATTTTATTAAAAAAGTAATTTATTACAGTAAAATCAAATGTAGCTGTTTGATAAAATATAAATCTATTTTAACCTAAAGGGGATTTCTATTATCAAAAAGAACATGTAACAGGCAAATACATTGTAAATTTATGTAAAAATTTCCCCTCAAATAAATTTAAAAATGAAAAAAGTTTAAAAACCTGATGTTTAAAAATTTTTTAAAGAGTCGGTGGTCGCAACTTACTTATTGGCGGGCCACATGCGTCTTGCGTGCTGGCAACCTCTGGTTTAGATCCATGGTGAGATAAAGCAAGGAAATCTTAACTAGTTCGAAGTATATTATCTTTGTGATGATAATTTTCAATTTATAACAATGAATACAATTTAGAAAAAGGTTTTTATTGTATGCCTGATTTTAAAAGGCCAAGTAAAATTTATATTTATCCAGAGAAATTAATACTTTTTTGTACCTTACGGATGTGACATCAAACTCATAGAGTAATATATTTTTGCACATAAATTAGCAAAAAAAGCAATTAGGATTGTGAAGCAAAAGAGATTTGACTACCCTGTAACTTTATAAGAGATTATTTTCACATGCTAGCAACACTTGATTCTTGTTATAAGTGTAATTTGTGCTTTATGCTTTTCTTATATTATTTTCTGCATCATGTATCCGGTTATTACTTTCATAGAATTGCTATGAATATTTGTTTTTACACTGTATAATAATTTTCAGAATTATATAAAATGATAAACACTTTTTGGGAGAGGAGGGGAAGAAAGTATAAAAATATTAATCATACTCTTATTGAATTACACAATTTTACTATTTGTTTTACTGAATATAACTGTTAAACCTTTATCATTTGGACATATATGAAACACATTCAGCACTAAAATAGAATTTCTATGCTAAAGTTATGAATAGTAAAGCTAATACTAGATAAAGAACACAAAAATATCAATAAGCATTATAGAATCATAAAGATCTTGAATTTTCATCACAGAATATATTAGGAAAAAATTCAGGCCTTTTAGTTATTAATAATTTAAAAAATTAAATTTTATGCAGGATATCACTATGCAAATCATAACCCATTTTCTGATTTCATATTTGTTTTAAAACTGTTTTTTGCTCGATTATTTTTAAAAGAAATCATATATTAAAATTCCATTTTGCTAAATTGCAACCAAATACAGAGTGTTTTTTTTCCAGGTATAGAAGTTTAAGTTAGCATTACTTTCCAAGATGGCGATCGATTTAACAGCTGTCAAGTGATTTATACTCGGTTTGGTTTGGCAATTCATCATGAATAGACTCACGCCTGAACAACGCTTTCAAATTGTGAAATTTTATTTCAAAAATAATGGTCGATTTTCATAAGTGAATTTTGTTTAGCGATGAAGCGCACTTCTGGTTGAATGGCTACGTCAACAAACAAAACTGCCGCATTTGGAGTGAAGCTAATCCACAAGTGTATGTCGAAACACCGTTACATCCAGAAAAACTGACTGTTTGGTGCGCTTTATGGGCTGGTGGAATCCTTCTTCAAAAACGATGAAGGCCACAACGTTACAGTCAATGGTGATCGGTATAGAGCCATGATTACTAACTTTTTCATTCCTGAATTGAACAATCATGATGTCCAGGAGCTGTGGTTCCAACAAGACGGCGCAACATGTCACACAGCTCGTGCTACAATCGATTTATTGAAAGACACGTTTGGTGACAGCCTAATTTCACGTTTCGGACCTGTGAATTGGCCTCCAAGATCTTGTGATTTAACACCGACTATTTTCTGTGGGGCTATGTAAAGTCATTGGTCTATGCGGATAAGCCACAAACGCTTGACCATTTGGAAGACAACATTCGCCGTGTTATTGCCGATATACGGCCACACATGTTGGAAAAAGTCATCGAAAATTGGACTACATCCAAGCCAGCCGTGGCAGTCATATGCCAGAAATCATATTTAAAATGTAATGCCACAAGATTATCTTTCGAATAAAAAAAATTCATGTCAATCGAATAATACATCGTTGTTTCATTGCAATTTAAAGTTCTATACCTCTAAAAATACCCTTTACTATGCAAATAGATTGGTTAAAATGTTTTTTTTATAAATAATTTAACGGTTAAGAAGTTAAGGACTTCACTAGGCTCCTGTAGCCTTAAGTTGTATGATACAATTGTGGTGTGATAAAGGTCAAACAGACAAACATTTAAATCAAACATATTTCTATTTTTTTTTAATTGAAAATATTTTGCCAACTTGCTCAGCTTTATATAAAAAAATATATTCTTTTACTTGACATATATTTGAATTCATATTTTGCCATTTCTCCTTATATCATTTCAGATTCAGCTCAATTTCACTTAGTTGGGTAGGTCACTTCCATCATCCTAATTGTAAATAAATAAATTCCAAGTTTAATTTGAAAAGAATAGTTAGTATTTTAATTCAAATATATAAATAACTTAGCAAAAGAATATAGCTTCCAAAGTGTAACTAACATTCTAATTGGTAAAAATATAAATCAAAAATGAACTTCATAACAATACTATGAAGAATTTTTTTTTCTTATTGTAGAACACATTTGCTACAATCAAAAAAGTAGTTACATTCAACTAAGAAAACACAAAAGAATGACCAACAGTTAAAAAAATCCTGATCCTCATATAAAAATATCATAAAATATTTTTATTTTTTCATGCAGTAGAACACATATGCTACAAAGAGAATTATTAGTAATATTGAACTAAGATAACACAAACAAATAAAAGACTTGAATTCGTGACAAGAGTTGAAATAATCTTGATAATTTAATTTTGGGAAACTGCTAACAAACACATATATATTACTAGAAGCATAAATCTAAAGTTTCAAAAACAATGAGAACATGTCAAATGTGTCTTTTAAAAGAGGAATGGTGTTAAAATTGTTTTTCGATTTTATAAAATTGTACCACATATCTTCTTTAAAACGTTTAATTCCTAAATATTCTTCAAGAAACATAAAATTAATTATCCTTTTAATAATCAATTATGTAATACGATACATAAATGCATCAATAAAATACATATATATGCATATATTCAGTACATAATTTATTACATTATGTATATATTTCTTAAAAAAACATTTCCAAATATATTGTTATAAAAAGTAGTCTTCAAGTTTTTATAAAAATATTAATAAATAATTCGTTTTATTATTCTATGTTATTGAAATTAAATATTTGAAATATGAAAGTGTAGGAATGAGAATTATAGTTCATTTTCTTTTCAGATAATTTATGGTGCATAAATATAAATTGAAAACACATTTGTTACCTCAATTCTGAAATGAGGCATAATTAAGGCAATGGTATAATTTAAGCACAAAATATACTTCTTAAATACAAAAAGTTTGTTAATATGACACAATAAATAATCAAGTTATAGCCTATTCAAATAATTTACATCAAAATCCTTAATTAGTACTTCTTTTTTGAAACAGTCATACAGATATTAATTTAATGTTACATACCCATAAGATATAAATTAATCCTATCCATAGATATATAATAATATTTAATAATTAAAAATAATACTTATGCGTGAATAATTCTGATACATAGCATTATAGTCCTTGAAACTTTTATTGTTATAATCTGCTGCACAATTCATAACCATTTGTTTTTTTAAAAATGTTTAAATCAATAAAATTCGTTCATTTTTGTATATATTTATACAAAGAGCAAGCAATTGAGGCAAACATAAAATCGTCCAGAATTCTCTAAACAAATTACACAAAAAATATTGAATCATTTTTTACTTGTATAGAGAAAATCCTTAAAGTAGTTTTATTTAAGGCCAACGTCCATATTTTCAAAAACTACCTTTATCCAACAGATTGCGTTGTTTGCAACTCGGATGACGTCAAAGTTATAATGTTTGTAAAAAGATAATCCTTCCTTACTATAGCAACGGGGTGTGGTTAAGAAATGATTGACAGATATAGTCGGTTTCAGAACGCATGCTCACAGTTGCAGTAAAGTAAACAAACTATTCAAAACCACAATCAAATGGTGGGGACAACGGGATGCAGTCTTGGTTAAATGGGTGGAAAAGGGCAAAAGAAAGTTTTGTAAAAGTGCTGTCTTTTACAACTGCCGCGGAAACGGGTGCGCATTCATTATTTTTTTTAATCCCAGCAAATGTTTTGGGATATCAACGCCCATAGGGTTGAGAATAAATATGGAATTTAGAAAGGGGAGATTTAATTTTTGGAGGAAAGATTTGATAGACCTCCAGTTTTATTTTTGTAGAAATATCTTTTTTATTTGTCTTAGTGTATTTAATTCAATTTTTTTTTTTTGTTTGATAGGTATGTAATAAATTTCTTTCTGCTCATGTCTTAGATACAGATTGTATTTGAAATTGTTATGTAAGAATACTCATCGGGAAAATAATCATTTTCAATTTGAGTCTTTCACAAGAAAATATTACTTTTCTAAAAAAATAACCTAGAGCAATTTTTTCACAAATAGAGTTTGTATAATTCTGTTTTCAAACTCATCTATTTCTTGTTTTACAAATTAATGTTACTATTTCCGATACACATGAAAATATGACAGAAATTTCAATAAATACAGTCGTCGCTAAACTGAAAAAGTTTGTTATTTGGAAAATTTCGTGAAATGTGATATATCTTTCAATGTAGTTTAAAAACCACAGAGATATGTGCTTCAGTATTTCCAACTTTAAAAAAGTACTTTTGCATTATAATTAACGAATTTTAATAACATTTTCCAATTTTAAGACTACAAGTAATTTTAAACATGGATATTTTATGACCAGTAATTTTAAGAATGCGTGTCCTTCAATTTGACTACTGCTTAAGTCTATTAATTTAGTTTGAGTTTTTTGGTTTTTAAAAAAATGTTTTCTCTCATTCCTCGCATCGTTGCAGTGCACGAAATACCTCATCATGCGTATTTTTTTCACACAATTCAATTCTAATCGTTTCAAATGATTTTACTTGCACATTTCATCACACGAAGGTCCAGAAATATTTCAAAAATAGAGAGTAAAATAATCGAATCCCAAGAGAAAAAGTTTGATAAATGGAAAATGCACTTAGCTATTTGGAGGTTATTTGACGAAGAAAATCATAAAATGTTCTTGGTTCCAGGAAACACTTCGCGAAATAGAGAATTTCGCAAGATAGAGGTTTCGCAAAATGGAGGGCGACTATATTATATTCATCGAATTAATTTCCAAATTAAGCTTCCTTTTTATTACGCTTTCTTAAGTTGGTATGAAATTCAAAACCTGTTTCGTTGTTGAATTTTAACAATTGTTCTTATAGATAATCCGTGAAAAAAAATTAAAATAGTTAAATTTGGAAACCTGGAAGAAATATGAACATTTTAAAAATAGTCACTTAAATGTTTTAAAAAAACTAGCTAGAGCTCTCAGATCTAAATTTATATAAAACTTTTATAGAACAGATATGTATATATAAGTATCTTCAAAAAATTCTTTTGAACAGAAAAAAAAAATTATTGAATAGAAAACCCTTTCATATCTTCCAAAATGAAAATTTGAGAAAAACACATTTAAAATCTGTAAAGGCATTAAACAGAAACTAATAATGTCTGTAAATCTCTAATTTTTAATACGTTTTTTTTCAACTGAAGAAGGTTGTTAAATAGCTTGTAATTTTCTATGAGACTAAAATCGTTTTAACCTATAATTATATCATATAGGAGCTAATCTCTGACTGCAATGTAATGGTATTAATAATAAATCATTATTATTGTTGTTACTAAAATCAATAACTGTATGAATCAAAACTTGAATTTAAATTTACATATGCAGCATAGAATAAGTCTGTCATACATCACTTTGACACTATTGGTACAGCAATCAGGGCCGGCGCTAGCAGTTTCGCCACCCCGGGCAAAGAAGTAAAATGCCGCCCGTTTAAAACAAAAATTAAAAGAGATAACGTAAACCTTCCCACGCTTAAAGGTAAAATAAAACGTGATCAAAAAAATTGCTATCAATAATGTTGAAAATTTTTGATTAGCAAAAAATACTAATTTATTAATTTATGTTTTTGACACTAAATTAAAATTAAGGTTGCATAGAAAAAAAGAAAAGAGTCATTTCTAGTATATAATTATGAAATACAGATATTAAAAAATACTAAAACAAATTATAGAAACACTAAATATAAAAACTTAATTACATATTAAAATTAAATTTAAACCGATTGTTAAATTGTACACTGCTGGACATTTGCTAAGGACGGATAACACTATCATCCATAGCAACCACAAAATGAAAGGAAGCAAAATGTGGAAAATTAGAATAAGTGCGGGATATTAGTAAGAAGAAGTATGAGTATGCAAATTTTTTCCCACGTCTGTTCATCACGTGATAGCGTTCATAAGAGCTTTAAAGGTTTTGACGCGTGTGGACAGTTGTTGTTTCAAGTCAAAGTTTTACAGGAAAGATTTAATAGACGAACTTAAAATTTTTGGCATGTCTTCAAGACATCACATAGATGATTTTATGCGTGGATGAATTATTGGAAAGATCGAAGAAGGGCGAAAAATAACAGATGTTGCCAGGGAGTTCGACATCGCTCACAGCGTTGTTTCACGGCTGTGGAAGTCATTTAAAACTACTGGAATATGTAGTAGACGGCACGGGGGAGGTCGTGTTAGAAGTACGACGCCTGCAGAAGACAGATATATCGTCCTATCAGCATAAAAGAACAGGCGCACCACAGCTCAGCAAGTGGCAAATCAGTTTTTTGCTGCCTCAGGAAAGCAGATCTCCCGAAAAACTGTTGCCAGACGTTTGAGGGTAGGAGGACTATACGCACGCAGACCTGTTGTGTGTGTCCCATTGACCAGACAGCACCTTACTGCCCGTTTGCAATGATGTCGTGAGCATCACAATTGGACTGAACAGGACTGGGCATGCGTACTATTCTCAGATGAGAGTAGGTTCAGTCTGTCATCGGATTGTAGACGCCAACTGATCTGGCGTGAGAGTGGTACTGCTTATCGTCCAGAAAATATCCAGGAAAAGGACCGATATCCGACATGCAGTATCATGGTGTGGGCCGGCATCATGATCAATGGCCGCACGCGCCCACATGTGGTTGCGAATGGGACTATGACGGGCTAACGGTACATTGATGAAGTTCTACTTCCTCATGTTCGTCTTTTCCGTGGTGCTGTCGGTGATAAATTTGTTTTTATGGACGACAACGCAACATGTCATCGAACACTCACTGTTCAGGATTGTCTAGACAGCGAGGGTATTCAACGTCTCGTATGGCCATCGCGTTCTCCAGATCTAAACCCCATTAAAAATGTGTGGGATGCTTTGGGGAGGCAAGTTGCTGGTCGAAACTATCCTCCGACAAACAAGAACACCCTCATCCGTGCACTCACAGAGGAATGGGATAAATTGCCTCAACAGCTGCTGGATAATGTTGTGCAAAGTATGGTACGACGTGTGGAATGTTGCATCACACTCCACGGTGGACATATCCCGTACTGATACCTTTCTTTAAGGTGCCTGCTGACTTTTAGATGCATTGTTCCATTTCTCCGTACGCAGATCAAATGAACATTTTTTTCTTTCAGATGTTTCACAGCTTTTGTACTTTCCAGAACAATAAATATTCTTTATTCTAATGTCTGAACAGTGTGGCAACTATATTTTATCCTACTAGGCCTCATGTCTCGCTTAATGTTATGCTACATAGCAATTTGTGATCCGTCCTTAGCAATTGTCCAGCAGTGTATTATAACGCGCTCTACTTGACTAGCCGTTGGTAGCCTAGTGCCTAGAACACCTTACTCCAGACCGAAAGGGCTGGGTTCGAATACCCTCCGATGTACACACGGAGTACGTGCTCGTAAAATCAGTGGGTCCAAAAGTCTTGTGGGCTGAAATCACGAGTGCAGGCGACTGAAGAATATTTAAATCCTTTTCAGTTCCATGCCTAAATTGTGAAGGTGGAGATCGATGATGTCGCCAACTATCGACCATTTGGGAATTTCTCCGAGCTAAATGGTACTGTCACCTGCATAGTGCTCAAGGCTAAGGCCAGCGACAGACGTACATCTAGCCCCTTGCCACGATGAATTTCGTGGGCCTTGATCTGACGACGTCAGACAGGTGGCATTATAAACAACCACAACACTTCACTAGCAACCAATCTGCGAGGCAATTATTCCATAAATAAAGCAATAAAGCTGCCTTTTTTTCCTTTTATAATCTAAGTTAAAAGCTTGGCAGGGCTGATTTTTCGCGCCTGCCCGCGTTATCATACATGTTTAGACAAATTAAGACACATGGTAAAAAATTCTATTACAGCACTTTGTATGTTTATCCATGTATTTAAATTATTATAAAAAGAGCGATTTTGTTTACGTTTTAGGCTATTTTTAAGTAGGAATTTATAATATGCTTGTGAGTGGTTTACTCGAATTTGAAATATTTTGACATTTAAAATACTAAAAAGTTCGTGAGCATATATATATATATATATATATATATATATATATATATATATATATATATATATATATTATTATTATTATAATTATTATTATTATTATTAAAATTCATCATATTAATTTTTCATAAGATTTAAATGAATCTTGGTTTATTTCCTTTCTAAACTAGTAAATTTTAGAGTCAATTTGCCGCCTCGGGCAGGGACCCGGCTTGCCTACACTTAGCGCCGGCCCTGCTGCAATTCATGGTTAGCTGTTCTATGATTAAGGTTTAATTTTTTTGATAAGTATGTAACTATCTTTTTATGGATCATGTCTAAGAAAAAGGATTTAAGTTAATTATTTATAAAGATTCATTTTTAAAATTGGTCTTTTAAATAAAATAACGTAGTATCTATACACATATACATTACATACTTTCAATAAATGTATATTAATCACTTGAATTAATAGAAATTATATACTGATGTATAAAACAACACTTTGTTATAAGCACACAGATATCAGCCTTTATTAGTATATGTATTTTTATGTTACTAATAATTTTTTAATTGTGCGTTCATTGAAGATATTTAATTAATATAGTATCTTTTTCTCTTTTTTTTTATAAATCAATACAAATTATTAAATTTTAAAAATATGAAGAAGCCAATGAGCTGATTTTTTGGGATGACAAAAAAGAAGGGGACAAAATCCTTTGGGAGGAGTAGAAATTACTTTCAAACAGCTAAAGGAAACACATCAACTGCTAGAATGCACAAATTTTTTCTTGCATAATGTATGATGAGCAATATTCGTCCTAGAACAGTGAAGAAGGTCAAACGGGTCAAGCAGTCGTAAAAACCACAGATGGGGCTTTTTTCCCTCCCCCCTCCATTGTGGAAGGACCAAAAGGGAGACACCAGATACATTTTTTGTCTTCAGTTGCTTCCCTAACCAGTTTATGTCGTCTAAAATGGAATTCTTAGTACACAGTTTTGTCGTACTTTCATAAATACCAGAAATAATAACTAATTTATAAAATAATAAATGGAAATGTGGTTAAAAAAGATTATACAGATTTATAACACTTTATGAAAAAGTGCTCTAATGACCATTTTCACAGAAAAATGACGTTTTTTTTCCGAGATATATTTTTTAGAATTTCTTTTAACATTAGTTTCTTCAGCCAGTTCATATTCAATGGCTATTGTTGTCAAACCGTTTAGCCGATCCTCGGTAGTAGTGGAGCGTAAAAACTATTTAATTAATTTTAATTTGGAGAAACTCATTTCTCCACTTACCACACTTATTGGGAGAGCAAGTAATATCCTTAAGAATATACCGAGATTTGGAGCAAAATCCAGGTTTGATCTGAATTTTAAAATCTCGATGGACTTTCTTTTTTATTTAGCAAAGCCAAAACCGCTACTATCTCGTCTGCCAGGTCCAGCGCGTTTATATCGGGTGAATTCCCATTAGTTAACACTGTTTCTAGATTTTGACAATACTTTAGTTCGTCGTTTTGAGGAGTATCTTTTAAATCACAAAAATTGTATAAAAATTGGAAGCAGTTGATGTGGGTACTGATCAAATCAGACCTGGATTCGAGTGCATTGATCGCTTTATCTAATTTGAAAAAATAAACCCTACTTTATATTTCAAAGTAGGATCTTCTATCGGATCATCTCGTGCCTCATAGTCGAAATTAACATTCCTTCTTCGAACTGTATGACGTGGCTGGGTGAGCTCAAAATTAACCTGTAAGTCAAATTCGTCAGAGAATTCTCGAGTGTTACAAAGTATTTCATTTAATGCTGTGTCCAATCTAAGATCCTTTTAAAAATCTTTACGATTTTTCAAGAACTCCATAGCAGATGATAAATCATTGTCTTCTGTCTGTAAGAGCTTACTTACAGGATTGATACAATTTAAGATTTTGTAACAAATTACAAGGCAGCATAAGAACTTAAATTGTTTAACAATATTTATATATATAATAGTCCAAAAGCCTCAACTTTTATAGAGTCGTCAATCTTCGAGTTATTACAAACAGCAAGTAAAGCATCCTATAGCCTTCCTACTTGATACCTTAGTGGTTTTAATGCATCTATTCGTCTTTCTCAACGATTTTGTTTGAAATCATTTATCTACCTTATAAATTGCGTTCATCATATTTTTATTTCTGTAATGCACATCTTGCTTCCACTTTAATTAAACAGTTTTATACTAGGAACACACACAACAACAAAAAAATAGTACTTATATTCTTCCACATTAATTATTGTTCTATAACAATAAAACTTTAATTAAATTCTTTTCCTGCTGTTTTTTATAAGGAACTTCTGTCATAATTTTGACATTCTAATTGTTGCCTTTTCTAAAGATTTTAAATATTGCTTTAGATTGGAACCTATTATTACTACAATTTTTTCTTAAATATACATACTAACACTATTAAACCTTTTCACAATCAGGAAAAATACACTTTAAAGGATTTTTGAGAAATATAATAGTAAAATGAAATAGAGTAAATAAAAACTATTGCACTCTGAAAACATCGACTTTATAATTTTTAGTGCACCAGTGTTCTACGGGACACTGATTAAAAGCCTCTCATTTGTCTTGGATCAGTGGTTATGTTCTGAAGTATTTTATATTTGTATTCATTGCAATTAAACGATTGAAAATTAAAGCCTTTATGTATTAATCACAAATAAAACATAGTTTAATAAGATTGAAACATAATTTTAAAAATGCTTTGGAAGTTATTCAGGCTTCAAGTCATTGTTGTCTGCTTATTAGGGCTGCTAATTCTATATTATTTAGATTTCACTATATATTCAAATTAGTTATCTATTTAATAATCGTCCTTCTAAATTTAAATTAACGCCTGAAATTTATTTATCTGAAGGATGTTTGTGCATTGAATTTGTATTTTTAAAAATATTTGTATTTTTTTGGTTTAAATCTTAGTTTTTTAAATGTTTTCTTAAAATTCTTCCATATTAAACTGCAGATAATTTATTAATTAAATTTTTAAATTTTCCGAAATATGCATTTTAATGAACTTTATTAGTAGCATACAGAACTGTTTTACAATATTTTAAAGGTATTTTATACATTCTTTATGTATTTTTGTAATTAATAATACACATAATATGTATAATTAAGTATACACATAATATATATATATATATATATATATATATATATATATATATATATATATATATATATATATATATAAATATATATATATATATAATATATATATATATAAAAGGTGTTTTTAGAGGTATAGAACTTTAAATTGCAATAAAACAACGATGTAATATTCGATTGACATGAATTTTTTTTTATTCGAAAGATAATCTTGGGGCATTACATTTTAAATATGATCAAGCAAGGCGTAGATTCGTTTAATGGGCCCAAAACGAAATTGCCGTTGTTCCCGATTTTCATAAGCGAATTTTGTTTAGCGATGAAGCGCACTTCTGGTTGAATGGCTACGTCAACAAACAAAACTGCCGCATTTGGAGTGAAGCTAATCCACAAGTGTATGTCGAAACACCGTTACATCCATAAAAACTGACTGTTTGGTGCACTTTGTGGGCTGGTGGAATCATTGGTCCGTACTTCTTAAAAAACGATGAAGGCCACAACGTTACTGTCAGTGGTGAACGGTATAGAGCCATGATTACTAACTTTTTCATTCCTGAATTGAACAATCATGATGTCCAGGAGCTGTGGTTCCAACAAGACGGCGCAACATGTCACACAGTTCGCGCCACAATCGATTTATTGAAAGACACGTTTGGTGACAGCCTAATTTCACGTTTTGGACCTGTGAATTGGCCTCCAAGATCTTGTGATTAAACACCGCTAGACTATTTTCTGTGGGGTTATGTAAAGTCATTGGTTTATGCGAATAAGCCATAAACTCCTGACCATTTGGAAGATAACATTCGCCGCATTATTGCCGATATACGGCCACAAATGTTGGAAAAAGTCATCGAAAATTGGACGTCCAGATTGGACTACATCCGAGCCAGCCGTGGCAGTCATATGCCAGAAATCATAATTAAAATGTAATGCCACAAGATTATCTTTCGAATAAAAAAAATTCATGTCAATCGAATAATACATCGTTGTTTTAGTGCAATCTAAAGTTCTATACCTCTGAAAAAAAACACCCTATATATATATTATACACATAATATATAATGAAGTATACACATAACATATAATTAAGCATACATATAATTAATTACTAGACTGCATTAAACATTTTTTCAAATTGTTCGTGTAAAACAGAGGTTCCCAAACTTTTTTGTCTCATAGACCCTTTGCCATGCTTTTCGGTACGGGGTAGACCCCTGCTTAATTAATATTTAATTTTTGCAAATTTATCAACTTAAATGTCTTTTTGTGACTGCTAGTACTACTACTACGACTACTTTAAAATAATTAAATTTATGACTGATGAAGTATAGAGTTAAAAGTTTAAAAAGCATATGTTAATTAATTAAATTAAAATTTAATTAATATATAAAATAACTAATAAATAAAACAACCAATCAACATACAATTGATTGTAATGGGAGGGTTGAATCTGGCACTACAATAGCAAATTTTCTACATTTAGTATCAATCTTGTCAGGTTTAACCTTAAATATCCTCTGTTAGTAGTGTCCAGTTTCTTTTTTGGTTTTCGAGATAGGTAACTACCTGAAACTTCTTACTAGGAAAAATAATTAAATACTTCCTCACGATATTCCATAATTCTAGCCAAATAACAGATTTGCTTTTTTAAAGCCAAAATTGCAGGAATCCGTTTCTAAACTTTAAAATCTTCATTGGTGCATATCACGATAGTAGTAGGAAATGATGGCACCTGTATAATTTAACATTTTCACTGTAACATTTTCACTTCGCCGATTAAAAGCTTCAATAGAAGAAGGGAATTTTTTTTTCATTACGATAGTAAAAGTTAACTTTGTTACGATGCATGATAAAATTTTGAAAAAATGCAATAAAAAGAACAAGCGTGTGCTAAAATTTTTTTTATTTAAAATATATTTTTTATAGAAAACAATATAATTACATGAAGACACAAGTACATTATACCAACACCGTGCAAAGTATTCCTGTGTTTTACATGAAGACAAATTCAGGAAAAACAAAATAAGTACATTATACCAACACCGTGCAAAGTATTCCTGTGCTTTACATGGAGACACATTCAGGAAAACAAAATAAGTACATTATACCAACACCGCGCAAAGGATTCCTGTGCTTTACATGAAGACACATTCAGAAAAAAAATACATAAATGATAAGTACATTATACCAATAGGATTATATTAAAAAATGTTCTTCATCAGTTTCATCAATTGCATAATGTCCAAAGGGATAACAATTAATCCCATCATCTAACATATATTTTTTATCATAAAATGGTGTGAGCCCAATTTTATTTTGAGCTACTGTTTTGATATTATGATGTTTGGTAACTAAGATATTTTGCTTATGTCGTAAAAATAGTCTTTCACTTAAAACAGGGGTCACAGGGGTGTTAAATTTCTCTGGAGGTCTGAAAATATAAATAATTTTCAAACAGGTATAATTTCTTTAAATTTAAATAATTCGAATCTTTTACACATTACTTATAAAAGAATGGGGCTTCAAAAAAGTATAAAATGTTTAAAATATAATCATAATTTTAAAAGTGATAAGCATATGAAAATAAGAAATTTTTCTATAAGAAATATTTATTAAGTTTTACGTCGTGCATGTTATTTTCTAAAAGAGTAGGTTTAATTACTAGCTATATAAGTTGATTTATAACGACAAATGTATCCTTAATACTTTGTAGTTACTTTTATATAAATATAATAATAACTTACATATTTTAATAAATAAAAAATATGGATTTTTAAAAAATATTAAAAAAATTACAGTACTTTACAAATATTTGGAAATACAAAAGATATATAATACTAAAATTAGGTAGGGTTTAAAGAGTATGATGCATTGTATAATTCTATAAAGTTTTATACATCAGAGGCTAATATTTTAGAAAATAGTGTGCGCAAATCAAAAAAAAAACTTAATATTTATTATAGAATTTTCATATGCTTATCACTTTTAAAATTATTATTTTATTTTAAACATTTTATACTTTTATGAAGCCCCATTCTATTTTAAATAATACGTAAAAGATTCGAATCATTTAATTTAAATTTAAAAGAATTATACACATTTGAAAATCGTTTATATTTTTAGACCTCTAGAGAAATTTAACACCCCTGAGACTTCTTAAAACAGATTTATATAGCTCAGCATCAAATTTTTCAACGCAGGATTTTTTTTATATCTTTAGCTGTTTTTTTTAATTGTTACCGAATACCATGCAGTACATTTTACATTTTAATCCTATAAATTCTTTTATGGGTTCACATGTTTCATTTTTAGAGCCCCTAAGTGACCCTCATTGCTTACATTAAACAAATCATGGTCTTTAGGGTAGTTACTATAGTCCATTATATCAGAAAGTATTTTTTAATATTAGTATAAACACTAGGTGCTTGAATTTCTAAATACAAACTATCGGTGTCTGTGTAAAGTAAGGTGCATTTTGTGCCATAATATTGTTTAAAATAGTTATAATGCAATTCATGCATTCGAAGTTTGGAAAGTTCTAAAATTGTAAACTCGATATAAATTGGTTTGTCTAAATGTAATTTTTTTTCATTAATTTAAGTAATACAAAATTTTCATTAACAATTTAAAAGTACTCTAGTAATGGACTAGAAAGTCTTTTTTTACATTGATTTAAATTAAATGCTCCCTCAATATTAATTCGTTTTCTAGGATTTTGTAAGCTCTTTCCAAACTATGCATTATTCATTTTAGTTTAAAAAGATCTTTTTCAAATTTATTTCTTGTAGACATTCTTTTTTCATTATTGAACCGCACGTACGATTCGAGCCAATTCTATTGTTTAAATCGTAATATACGATGAATATTCTTAACGATTAACCTTTTTGCATGTAAAATTTTAGGTTTAGGTAATGAACAACAAAATTAGTTTGAAAGGTAAAGCTTGGTGTAAGTTTTCGGTTTTGTGTGGGAAAATGTATATCCCCTTCTTCTATTAATTTTTTTTTGATATGGAGAAAGCATATCATATGTAATTGTTAAATGGTCAGCTGCTAGCGGGAAATAATGAAGGTCGTGCAAGGAAGCAGGGTATAATATGTCTACCTCTAAAAAATATCCTACGGTATCTGTAGATGACAATGTAAAGACATCCAAATTTCTTACTTCATCTTTGGTTAACCAGAAAAATGTCCAGTGAGAAGAGGTTGTGACATCGCGCATATCCATATAAATTATTTGCATCAACAGCAATAATATAGCTCTCTTCTTCGTGTTTGTTAAATCCGGAATAAAAGGATTATTTGCTAAAGCATACCGTTTACCTACAAAACAAATGCCCCCTCTTATACTATTTTCGATCCAAAGATACATATTTATATCATTAAACAATTCTAATTCTACTTTTGTATATTTAAGTCCTGCGTTCCAAGTTAGATCAGGTGCTGTTATAAAAGACATGGGTCAAGTTTGTAAAATTGTAAGCACTTTTGACGAAAGGAAGTGAAAACTTCTGCAAGTAAAATTACATCTAATTGCTGATAAAGTTGTAAATAGTCTGCAGATGTTTTACATTTAAACGTTCGAAATACCAATAAAGCCAAGGCATAATCTTCATCCTTAACAGGAGTACTTGATAAATTGTTAAAAAAATGCAGCTTTAGGTGTTAAACATGTTTCGTTTAAGATTTCAGGATTAGAAAAGTAAGAATAAGAGAAAACGCCTTTTCTCTTCAGTAAAAATTTGTTTTTTTTTCATTTGAATAAAATTGCTTAAAAATTGGAAAATGATGATTTGATTTTTGTAAATTTTCAACTAGTGTGGATAAAAAAGTGTTTAGAAAAATTGATAAAACTATCAAGAAATTTAATTTCATCTAATTGAAAACATGTAAATTTATTGGAATTAACTGGAATTATGCGAATTGAATTTGTAAATTTTTCACTTAATTGTTTTAATATCAAATGACTATCATATCCTCTAAGATTATGGATTATTACGGGAATGAAATATTTTTTTTGATTTTGTAAATTGCAGGCATTGTGGGCAAAACCTCTAAATATCCCCGTGAAGTGGCAATGATCTCGAACTATTATATCGGTTTCTTTAAGTACCTGATCACAAATGTGATATCGGTCTCTTAATAATCTAGTAGTAGAAACAATAGATTTTATAATGCATTTTTTATATTAAATCACTGCAAAGTTTTTTTAAATGATAAAGAAAGTTTTCAATGGTGGTTTCGGCATAATAAAACCTTTTAAAAATTATTTTATTTTCAATATCTAAACATATCATACTATAAATATATGGAATGTGTTTTTTGAGTGAAATTGTAAGACTTGTGCTGTGTAAAGTATTTGAAAGTGGTGATAACATACATTCCAAATCTGTAAAAACTACGAACGAATGATAAAAAGATTTTGAAAAGTTAGTAAATTGTATTTTATTACCATAGATTGTAGGTATGGTTACCTTCTGTGCGCTATTTTTAAGACACAAGGTTTTGTGTGCAGATAATGTAGATTCTCTTTGAAAACCACACAAATAGTTTTCGCAATACTTGTGAATTCCTTTCTTTTTGGTTAAAAGACTATTAAAATTTTTAATCAAAAAATAATGTTGTTTATACAATAATAAGTTTATTGTTTTTTGTGTATGTTTTTATTTGTGTAAATCGGAAAAACATCTTCATTGAAACTATATACATTAATATGTAAGTGATTGAATTTTTCGAATTTTTTTTATTTGACTTACTTCTACAAGGAAATTTAAAGTCATATTTTAAGCGACATAAGTATTGATTGCATTTCTGAGGTAAATTAGAATTAGTTTTGGATGGATATAGCGCTGCAGCAATGCAATATATGAAACATCGATTCTGAGTGCATTTTATGCCTAAAAGTGCTTTTTTTTTCTTAACTTATCAGGTAAAATAATATTTGCGCAACCACCTCGATTTCCTCTGTAATTACCGAGATGAACATCAATATGTTGTAAATTTTTTATAGTCCATCCACATTCGTTTTGTATAAAATTTTCTATGTCTAGTTTTATTTTTTTAAAAGCATTATCGATTGCTTTAAATATTTGATAACGAGAAAGTATACGTTCTGCATGTGAGCAGAAATAAAATTTTTGCGTTACTTCTTCATTCTCAACTTCACGTGTAAAAATAACACTCAAGCATATAATTAATCGTAACCTTAATGACACTGAATCATTAATTAATTGATAAATTAAATTCCTTGCAGCAGTATGTAAAGAGTCTGGGTCAATATAGTTTATTTCTGATCTAAAACTTCGAAAATAGCCTCTAAAAGCTGATCTAATAATGTTAAACCTCATTTTAAAATTGATGAAACTGATAAAAAATATTTTTCTAATTATAATCCTTTACATATTCGTGTATCGCCTCCA
>BMAU01006147.1:0-52799 GCA_019973935.1 Trichonephila clavipes | reverse complement strand
AGTATGATTAATATTTTTATACTTTCTTCCCCTCCTCTCCCAAAAAGTGTTTATCATTTTATAGAATTCTGAAAATTATTATACGGTGTAAACAAATATTCATAGCAATTCCATGAAAGTAATAACCGGATACATGATGCAGAAAATAATATAAGAAAAGCATAAAGCACAAATTACACTTATAACAAGAAACAAGTGTTGCTAGCATGTAAAAAGAATCTCTTATAAAGTTACAGGGTAGTCAAATCTTTTGCTTCACAATCCTAATTGCTTTTTGCTATTTATGTGCAAAAATATATTACTCTATCAGTTTGATGTCACATCCGTAAGGTACAAAAAGTATTCATTTCTCTGAATAAGTATAAATATTACTTGGCCTTTTAAAATCAGGCATACAATAAAACCCTTTTTCTAAATTGTATTCATTGTTATAAATTGAAAATTATCATCACAAAGATAATATACTTCGAACTAGTTAAGAGTTCCTTGCTTTATCTCACCATGGATCTAAACCAGAGGTTGCCAACACGCAAGACGCATATGGCCCGCCAGTAAGTAAGTTGCGGCCACCGACTCTTTAAAAAAAATTTTAAACATCAGGTTTTTAAACTTTTTTCATTTTTAAATTTATTTGAGGGGAAATATTTTTACATAAATCTACAATGTGTGTGTATTTGCCTGTTACCTGTTCTTTTTGATAATAGAAATCCCCTTTAGATTAAAATAGATTTATATTTTATCAAACAGCTACATTTGATTTTACTGTAATAAATTACTTTTTTAATAAAATCCGAAATGCATTACGCATATCCTTTACTATGGATGGTACATGATTCTCTGTGTGTGCGACTTTCCTTTCTTCTCCTTTTCTGTTTGGAGTGCCCAGAAAGCAAGAGGCAGTCACACACACACAAAGATGTTTTTTAAAGTTTTAAAAAAATATTCAGGACGGTTAAAAGATAAAGAGCAATGTATACTTAATCGTTTGCGAATGACAGCACAAACTTCAACAATGAGTAACGAAAGATAAATTGAAAAGGAGCACCGTAGTTTTCAAGAAAATGTGGCAACACACTGTAATATGTTAAGCATTATTTGATCATTGCATTATTATCTATACATCTATACATATAAATAAAAAGGAAGTGTCTGTTTGTAATTTGGAATTAACAACTTTTTACTAAATGCATTTAAAAGTCTATAGGTACTTATATGAAAAAATCAATTTTTAAAATTTTTGTCTGTCTGTCTTTTTGTTCCGGCTAATCTCTGAAACGGCTGAACCAATTTTGACGAAACTTTCACTGGCAGATATCTAATGTTATAAGGAATAATTTAGGCTACTTTAATTATAGAAAAAAATTAGGGTTACGCGAAAATAAAATTAAGACGAATGAAATGGTGAACAATGTCCGTTTCAAATAGGAACTATTTATTTCAATAGGAATTATTTTTATTCATTAGGGATTATTTTTAGTCAATAGGGATTGTTTTATTTCGCGAGCCTTCTGTCTCAACGTTTCTAGCAGTTATATCAAACTTTTTGTTTGATTAGGTTACTGACACTCGTGATCTTTCTCGTTCATGTCTGATACTAATTATTTTAACAGTCTTCACACCATCGACACTGTCAAAGGCCATGCATCTCTCTTACCCCTTGCTTGCGGCTTCGTTTGTGTTCGTGTCACCCTACCCAGTCCTCACCCCATCGACAGTGCCAAAGGTCACTCGACCCTCTCCCTCCCCTGCTTGCAGATTCGCTTCACCCTACTGTTGCTAAGACCTATTTTGAACTGTTGCATCATTTCAATGATTTCATTCGTTCTCAAAAACACTGAGCAACATCAATTTTTCTATAACTTAGACAGCATTTAAACATAAATCAGGAAGTTTGGGGGTTTTACATCATTTGACTTCTCACAAGGCTCCACATTTAAATAGAAGTAAGCCAATTGCATACCTCTATTGTTTATTTCATTGCCAAACACTGCACAACGTAATCACAATAAATGTTTGTCTTGCACGAGTGATTGTACAAGTTTGAGTGTGCGGTGGGGGTGGGGGTGGCAATCGCAGAGCCAACAGGTTGTTTTATTTAGTTAAGTACGTAGATAGTTGTTTCTAAAATAAAAATTTTAATTACGTTTTAGGTGAAAAAGTGCACTTACACCCTTAAAAAAATAAGTAAATCTATTCAAAACTGTAAATAACTTCATTTATCCTGCGCAATATCTATACATATAAATAAAAATGAAGTGTCTGTTTGTAATTTGAAATTAACAGCTTTTTACTTAATGCATTTAAAAGTATATACGGTACTTATATGAAAAAAAAAAATATTTTAAAAATTTTTTGTCTGTCTGTCTCTCTATTTGTTCCGGCTAATCTCTGAAACAGCTGCACCAATTTTGATGGAACTTTCACTGGCAGATAGCTAATGTTATAAGGAGTAACTTAGGCTACTTTAATTTTAAAAAATTAGGACTCCGCGGAAATAAAATTAAAACCAATGAAAAATATCCGATTCAAATAGGGATTATTTTATTCAACAGGGATTATTTTATTTCGCGAGCCTTCTGTCTCAACGATTTCTAGCAGTTATTTTAAACCTTTTTGTTTGATTAGGTTGATTCCACACTCGCGACATTTTGCGTCCATGTTCTTTGATCCTAATGATTTTACAGTCGACGGTATCAAAGGTCATGTGTCCCTTTCACACTTTGCTCAACAAAAACAAAGAGAAAAAAAAAGTAAAACAAAAGAAACATTGATTCACGAAGTAGAAGAATGACATTATACTTAAAGCATAGGTAATTTCTTTACGTGGAATACATAATTATTAAGTTTTCGTAAACTCTGCGAACTGAATAAACACTTTTTTGTTAAATTCCACGTTAATGAAGTCGCGGGTAACAGCTATTTAACATAAAATAAGTGCATCAGAAAGTAATATTAACGCGTATTACATATCCAGATACAAATTATTTACATTATTTTAATGTGTTTATTACACAAAATTTGTAACAGTGTGTTAATTTTGCTGAGCAGAAGGAAGGTGTTTTCAAAAAATCGATCCATAAGAGAGTTACCGGGCGCAGTAAATAAAAAAAAAAAAAAAATCTTTTCCATTAGCTATTATATCTATAGACTTAAAATTTAGTAAACATGGTTTTTTGTTCAGCTGAAATATGCAAAAAGCTTTTTAAAAAATTTACAATTCACGCAAAATTAATTCATTAAAACTTCTTTTATCCTTCAGTCTGTATAGCTTAAATTTTTCAATTTACCCGTGTGAAGAACGGGCATACCAGCTAGTATTATATAAATATTATTGTATTGTCTATGTCAATATACATAAAAAATAATGAAAACAATAATAATTCCTTCTGTTTCAAATTTTCACTCCAATAAAAGTTTTTTTGTTTCCAAATCTGATATAAAGGTACATATTTTTTTATGTGCGCCCGCGGCGAATTATAATGTTTTTCCGAAGTGGCCCGCAAGGTCATTTGGGTTGGATACCCCTGACTTAAAGCATAATTGTAACATTTAAGAAAGTATATATCACAGAATTTTATTCAGAATGATAGGTTTTTGTAGCAGTTTGATGTATCGGAGGAAATAAATTTCCAACAAACTGTACCTGTTCATAAAAATGCTTCAATGAAATAATAGTAGCAAATCATGACCATTTGGAAACAAATAAGAGGCCCTATTAGTGAGAAAATTGCATGATGTCACTTGAACAGATAAAGTTAAGGAAAAGGTTTTGGGTGACTTTTTCGAATATTTAAAAATCCACTAACTCCAGAAACCCCCCCGTTCTAACTGCTTTTAATACTACAGACAAGTGCGCTATAATATAGGAAAGGCTTCAATTTCCTTGATGATTATAAAATGGAAAGGAAATTTTAATCACACACAGAATATGCCACAAAAAATGTTACTCAACACTTCAGGATTTTCAAACCTTAGTCAAAATCCATAATACATACACATTTACTTTTTGAATCAGACTGTGATCTAAACATTTTCAAAAAAGCATTTTAGTTTGGAGCATTTGTTTGACAATTAATACTAAGTTCAAATATTTATAATAATTTTTTAGAGTACTTTTTCTTCCAATCAGCAGCCATGAGAAGGCTATCTTGCCTCTAAAACTGGCTTTAGATAGATTTGACCCTTCTATGCGTATAATTTTGAAATGGTGCTGATTTTATCGATTTAGGTATTTCTATGTCAGTGTTTATTACAGAAATTCAAAATTGTACGAATAAAATTAATGAACAATTCTCTTAAAGAAAGCACTGTGACAAATTTGCTGGACGAAAGTAATAATAATAAAAAAATTAGACAAAGTAAAAAACAGAAACCAGGAATCTATAGTTTAACTTTTTCTATCACAATGGATGAATTGGTTGGTTGTGAAAGATATTCCTCGTTTTATTTAAATTACCAAATATTTTTCTTTTCACATACTACTGAAGTGAATTGGCTTGATAAATAGATTTGGTTAAATGTAAAATGTGTCAATAAAATCTTCTAGAAATAATTATCAATAAAATGTATACAGGGTGGTCCCGAATTCATGGTACTGAAATGTCTATTAATGAAGACATGGAGTTACCTCAAGGAACCGAGGAAGTTCTTCCTCTTAAAAGTGAACGAGCCCACATGTTTAGTGTGGTTCCAGATGCTGTGGCACAACCTGCCACTGTTGAGGGGAAAAAGGGTTTACCTAGAAACTCATCTAGTGAACCGCTAATTTCTGCCGATGAGATGGCTGAAATTGAAGTAGAAAAGCCCAAATTGTGTAAGAGAAAACTAAAAATCAGGCAGAATGACAGTTGAAGTAAAACAGAAAGTGTTTGAAAACTTGATTTTTAAAGCCTCAAGCAACGTTATATTTGTACAACGTCATTTGTGTTTTAAACGTAATTATTCACAAGTTAAACGAGGAGCAGAAAAACATGCGTGGAAACTGCTTTTTATCCAATGAATAGGCGTTATGAGAAGGCGACCAATAATACGAAAAAAGGTTAGACTTAAGTCTAGAATGAGTGACATCGATTTCGCAAAAATATCAAGAGGCGGAAGAAATATTAAAGAGGAAGAAATAATTATTAAACGCGAGCAACCGTTCATGGAGATTTGTGTTCAAGAGAAAAGTGCAAAGGAGAACCCCTCTCTTGCCCCCTCCTTCACTCGACGGCTGTGAGGTGAAATCGGATCCAAGATGGGAAAACGACCGTCCTTAACTCAACCAGGAGTACATGGAGGACCAAGGAGGAGCCCAGTGGAACTCGATGTTTGTTTCCCCAAACGAACCCTTTGAGGAGTAGCCCAGGAGATAAAGTGATGAATCCTGTGAATTGGACTTGGTCAATACAGAATGTAGCCTTATCCTTGATATTTTTGTTAAGGTTGCAAATGCATATTTTGTTTTAATATTCATTAAAAAGTGAAATTTTCATATTTGTTAAGAAACTTTCCATTATAGAACTTAAATACGTATTTAGTGCAGTTCACAGGGGAACTCTTGGAATTAATTCAATAATGTTATTAGAGGAGCTTGATAATTACAGTAAAAAATAATTTCAAGTTGTATACTTGTTATTTTAATATAAGGAAAAAGGGAAAGTTAAGAGAACACATATTGCTGTATCATAAATATTAATTATTTTCCAAACTATTAGTGATGGTGAATTTTCCTGTGTGTATTTCTTTATATGTGTGTGTAGCAACGTATTATACTTTCATAGTGTACTATGTTTTTTTTTGTGGCAAAACTATATCATGTATTTGCAATGGTTTTATTGTATGTTGAAAATTTTCTTAAAATTTGTCAAGGCGGGCGGTATGTTGAGCGCCTTTCTACTTGTTTGTATTTACATCGCTTCACAAATGCCGTGAAGTGAAACGAAGTGAGCATGGGGTGCGGACGCTAAGAGAGAGTGAGTGTAAACAACATGGCGAACAGCGGTTGGAATAAACACAGTTAAAAATATACAGTCCACTTCTTTTGTTGAGTATGACTCAATTTATTTTAAATAGAGCTATCGAAGGATCAAAACAAGGGGCGTAAGCGATTTTCTTTGAACAACCTACAAACAGCCGGGATGACTCACACTTACGTGATGAGCAACACTCTTGTACTAGACTCGGTCTGTTAGCCACAACGCTCATGCTTACTTCCAGGCTTGGATTGCGTGCAGTGGCGTGGCTACCAATGGGCCGAAGCCCTCAAGCTCAGGGGGGGGACCCTCGAACGCTGATCACCAAGCAAGTCGAACTTGCGGTAATTTCTCCCACATTTAAGATATAATGTAAAAGTGCAACGCAATTATAATCATGACAACTCAGTTGAAATTAATTTCGAACAAGTAGGAAATTCCCTAATTTTTCCGTTGTTTCTATAGTGTAACGAATTTAACTTATTGAACACACAGTTTGTATTATTTTAAATTTTTTTTCATTTTTCTATAAAATATTACATGAAAAATAAACTCCATGACAAATTTTACAATACTTATTATTACATCTTAAAAACCTACACAGGAAGCAATTCCTTCCTAGTTGCATTCTATTTTTAATGACAATATGATTCATAATTAGCTAGTTTCCTATTTCAATACCTACTCATAACTGCAATGAACGTATAATTTGCCTCCTCCCACTCTGCTCTTTTGCAGAGGTGCTTTTTAAATAATTATGATATTGTACTTTCTTTTTCATGCATACTTTTTTGTATCATTTCCTGTCTATGTCAGTGGACCATTTTGTAACTCTAAGCCATCTGGTGAAGGAGTTCAATCCTCCGAAAAAATAAATAAATAGCTAGGGATTCTCTAATGACGTTTTGTAGCGTAGCAATACGTTTCTCCTCCCTTTTAACGTCAATAAGTATTCGAGCACTTATGAATTGTATTTCATAAAGTAAAAACTAAAATTATGGATTAAAAAAGAAATGCGCAGGTCGTTTAAGGTATCCGATACGTTCGGAACCGTGATTTTAAAAAAGCGCATAAATGGATAATATTCATGATATTTAGCGTCACTCAGATTAGAATACATGCATAAAATTGTTTTTAAGGACATTTAGACAAAAATATATATATTTAAATATAATATTCTGGCAAAAAATTAACTTAGAATAATCTATTTTCCAAATGTTTTCCTTTTGTGAAAAATGGTTCTATTATAATAATATTATGCCTGTATATAGCTCAGACCTCTACAGAGGCTCAACTAGGAATTTTTGAAAAACTCACATTATTTTCAGAGTTACCACCAATTTAAATAATTATTCGTGTTTTTTTTTCTTAAATTGCTCCTTCCGTTGTCGTAAAATATGAATAAACCCACTTCTAAGTTACATGTTTTCAAAAATTCTAATCGAGCCTCTGAACAGAGGTCTGAGCTATATACAGGCAAAATATTATTCTAATAGATGTATTTTTCACAAAAGGAGAGCATTTGGAAAAACACTATTCTAAGTTAATTTTTTTGCCAAAATATTGTATTTAACTAAAAGTTTTTTGTCAAAAATGTCCTTAAAATAATTTTATGCATATATTTTAATCTATGACACTAAATATCATGAAAAATATCCATTTATGCGCTTTTGAAAATCACGGTTCCGAACGAATTGATACCTTAAGCGCAAAACAACCCCAAAAGAGAATATAGTAAAGAAAAAATGGCCCCAAATTGTCAAAATTCTTAATCAGCCTTTCTAGGAGTACGTAGTCCTACGAAGTTTTTATAAGAGTATCATGGTGTCAAATCGAACCTGGGCGCTCACACAAGAAAAGCTCATACGAATACATATAGATAGTATGTAGCTTTTACTTTACTATATTCTGCAAAGGACAATCAAGAGTTGATGTTATAAAGTATAGCTTCGTATTTTTAAAATATTCATATATTTTTACCTTATTATTGGATAAAAATTCAAACCAAAATAGGGCCATCATTTTTCTTTTTGCTCCAGGGCCTCAGGATACCTAACTACTTCACTGCTGAAGAACGAATGCTGTGTTCAAGTTGAAGTACAGCAAATTTAAAAACGGATTATAAAATTCGGAATTCCCGGGACGGGCTAGGTAGACTCAGCCTTTCATCTCCACTGCAGTGGCCGATAAATGAGTACCAATCTTGCTTGGGGATTTAAACACTGTGGGTCTCACTTCAAACTGACCTCCTGTTGGAACATCTGCTGACGCACCTCAGCGCCTAATGGTCACGTATACTGGGATGGGCACAGTAGGTCCTATTCCTCACGGGCTGTTGCGCCACTGAGTTTGAGTTTTTTAGTATAAAATTCGGATATTCTCTGTAATTCCTGAATTTATACAGTAAACAAGCTTTGAAGTAGACCAAGTCACTCCACACTTGTGTGATCATAAACCAACCGTCGTCTGATTAAACTGCAAATTAAAATTTTTAAAAAAATGGGGGCTGGGGAGAGATTTGTGATGGACAGAAAATCGTATAAAAAAAATATGTTGGTGAAACGTGTTATTTCAAAATCTTGTAAAAAAAAGGAGTTGCGTTTATTTTCAAAACATTCTCCTTTAAAAAAATTGCTTCTATTACAATATTTTGTCTATATATGGATGGGACTTATTGATAAAGCCTGAACTAGAAGTTTTGTAAAAACTCTATCATTTTCAGAGTATAGAGATCGATTGATATAATAACCGAAGTGTTTTTGTAAAAATTTCTCTACTCTCTCTGTAGCATATTAAATACAAATAAATCCGCTTCTATATTACAAATTTTAAAAATCCTAGTTCAGCTTCTGTACAAAAGTTTTAGCTAAGTATAGGTAAAATATTATAATAGAATAAGAAAGAAAAAGAATGTTTTGAAAATATATCATTTTTTATTCTTTGTTTTTTTCATCAAAAATTGCATTTAAATAATATTTATCCTTGTAATAATGTTCTGAAGGGTACTAGGACATGTGCGTGAAAGAGTAAATTGCCAAAAATATGACTATTTATGGGGCATATAGCTTTAAAAATTTCCAATAGAGTTTAGATTTTTTTGTGGTCTTAATATATAAAGATATATTTTAATCATTCTGTGGAAATAAAAAAATATTTTTTAGTTAAATTAAACAGAAATTCATTTTTTGTTGTTGGATATAATTTTTGAGGTTTCCTAACACATGCTTATGTTTATATGGGTACTATTTTTTTTAAAAAGAATCTCTTAAATATGTAAAAATATTTTGGCACATGTATAAAACAATAAACAAAATAGAGTGAACCAGCTTTTTAGTAAAATGTTGAGGTTATTTCTTTACGAAAATTTTATAAAACTTTGTAATTTTGAAAATTATTATTTTTTTCCCCTTTTTTTTATATATATAAAACTATTTTTTAAAAACTATGTACTACTTGGACTAAAAAAAGAAACATTTTCTCTATATGCACAGGCATCCTGTATAGAAATATAAGAAATCTGGTACCATATAGTTCAATAGCTTCTTTTTTTAAAAAAAAGTATACCTAAAAGCAAAAGTTATGCTTCGGTGAAAAAGTGAAAAAACTAAACATTTGTAAGCGTTTGTTTACATTTTTGTCAATGATTTTTCATATTTTAAGGTTATTTTATCAACGGACATCTAAGTGTTATACATTTTTTATATTCAGAAAATAGGCACTATTTTTTAATACTAAAATTAAAAAAAATCGATTTTTGAATGTATATGATGTCCTGGTTTCTTAAAACAATTTTGTAAGCATATTTTTATTTTCAAATGACACTAAATATCAGAACAATATTTATTTATACATTTTCCTCAATATCACTGTTCCGAACGCGGTTAGTCATTTTAATTCCAATATAGTTAAATAAATACACAAACAAGGAAGCTGCTTATATTATTGAAGTATGAATAGTTAAATGGCACGGTTGAAATAATTGTCTATAATTCTTATTAATCGTACGTTTTCATTTTTATTAATAACTGATATATTAATTATAACTATATGTATAAATTAAGAACACCTTCCTCTTCTCGTACTCTTCGAAAATCATGTCTACTCTGTCTACTTCTTTCTTGCTCCTGATACCATAAAATAGGCGAAGCAGATTTCTGAACCCAGGCGCTACGCACGGGTGTTAAATGCCCGTCCCCATAGCAAAACGCGCCCACGCTTTCAATCGATCTGTTGATTCAGCGAGAGGTTTATTTTTGCTTTTGATATTCGTTGGTTTAAAATTGGAACGTACCTAAAAAGTTATTTTGTGGTCTCTTTTGATTTTAAAGAATATCAAATATAACAGAAAAATATTTAAATATGTTTTGATTATAATTTATCATATTTAACTAGTATTTAATGAAATTTGAAATGGGTAAAGTTTAGTTGTTTTCCTCAACAAGTGCCACGCGCAGGGTTCTGGTTAGATTAATATAACTTATTTGAAGAAAATATTTCGTATTTAATTTTTACTGAAAGTAAACTATAAACAGTAACATAATTTCTTTAAAATACATAGCTTTGTTTATCTAGTTCAGGGTTGGCCAACCGCGGCACGTATGTTACAGTGTGCACGGTAGAGTTGTAACAGTAGCATGCGAAAACTTAATAAAAATCGAAAAAATTAAAAAGATAACAATTTTTCTAAAATTTTACTAAAACGTGGTTGTCTACAAAAAGTCCTAGAAAATTTATTTTTAAATAATTTAAATGAGTTACAATAGGAATTTATCGCACAGAGAATGCACCTGCATTATATTTGCTGTGTGAGCTTAACTTTCTGAAGCTTTTTTGTCTCACGAAATTTTGGAATCTGAGGAAGCGTATTTTAAAATATCTAGAAGAAAACACTGAACCGCCCATTGAGGGCTTTCTGTTGTAGACTGAAGATTGGCTGAGTGGGATTTAACTTTTCTCTTACCGATAATTTTGGACATTAAAATTTAAAATTACAGAGAAAAATTGTATTTTTCCTACCCTAGTTGGTTATATATCTTCATTTGAAAACAAACTTTTGTCTCGATTTTTGCAGAAGGAAATTAACATACTTCACAATAATGTAAGAACTATCTGCCGAAGATATAATGTTCCAAAGCTATGGTATATTCAGAGGCGTAGCTACCACTGTATCTGCCGTATCAATGATATGGGGCCCTCAAGCTACAGGGGCCTCAACACGTAAGGAGAAAATCGTAAAAATATAAAGGGAGACCCAGAAAGGGCCCCAAGAAGTTTTTGGATACAGGGGCCCACTCAGGACTAGCTACACCAGTGGGTAGATTTTAAAATTTCATATCCATTTTTGCCGGGATTCTTCTAGTGATTTTCAGTTTGATGATTTCCAAGGTTATAAAAAATGCTGATCTTTTCACAAACCTTGTGAAGATCCCTTGGATTCACTTTGAGAACGAGAATGATTTTGAGTCAAATAAGAAACCAGTAGCCATTTTAATGAATAACTTTCTTTATTTGGTTATCTTTCCCAAATAGAATCAAAGACTTTTAATAACAAATAATTTAAAATAGATGTATGAGGTTTAAAAGGGACTTTCCTTTAAATTAACTTAAATATTTAATGATCCAATTAATTAACAATTAGAAAAAATCGATCACGCAGAGATTACCGCAATAAGATATCCCAGAACTATATTCAATAATATTCCTATTGAACATTTAACTTTAATCTCACTCTTTATATAAAGCTTTAATGAGACTTTAATTATAAATCAATATTTACCACACTTCAGCTCAGCTCTTCCTGAGATTTATCCACATAGAAATCTTCAACAATAAATCTCTAACTTCACTATTATACCTTCCTGCTTCATTCTCTCTCCTAATGCTTTTTACTTTACTATTCCGTTTGACTTAAATACTCTATCTAATCTGCATAACAAGGAATCCATATCCTCTTTTTGGAGTTGATTGGAAATAGGTAGGGGAATTAAATTTCCCTAAAAGACGTCTCAGAAGGTTAGTAATAAAGTTCCGTATAGATTTGTCACAACCTTTTTCCGATTTCTCTGCAAAACGTTAATTTTTATTCACCTGAAGGCCAAATCGAAATTATTGTTCTACACCCGGGGTGGGCATTAAGTCGTCGATCACCAATAAACCACCAAGGCATTTTTAGGTGACCGCCTTTTGTCTTAAGATCTAACAATCATTTCATCATACGAAGGTCTAGAAATATCTTAAAAAATACCGATAAATTATATTGCAACGTCGGAAGAAGGTAAAGCGTACGAAAAAGAACATCACAGCAAGGTTTTGGGAGTAAAAAAATACTATTAATTTTTCCTCCTACAGGGGTAATTAGATTAAATTATATTCAGAATTAAATTGTCTCTGTGCCTAGCCAGTATGGTAGCCCCTTTTTCAAATCGCTTTCTCCACAGCTTGTCTCGGTACAGTCCGCAAGGCGTTTTTTCTTATTCTCGTCGAGGACTCCTGGTCAGCATCACGGTCCATAGCTCCACGATCCTCCTTTCTCCGCTTTCCGAAAACGACCCACCCTCGTTTTTTTTTTCAATCTCCCCCTTTTCTTCCTTTTTCAGACCTTTCAAACAACTGGGGCAGTCATTTCTCACACCTGACGCTTTCTCATTGGTGGGCCCATATGAGTCGAACCTTGAAACTCAATTCAATAGAGCCCATTGTCGCATAATCCGCCAATCGTCCTCTCCCCTGGTTTCTTCACAAATCGGCAGGCGTCCGACACATGCTGTGATGACCAAGCCCCTTCGGCCCACTGTCACCGTTTTACCGCCTTTGATGACAATTCACCATTGTGTATGTAAGGCGACAGTCAGCTGCCTCGGAAGTGATCTCGTCCACAGTAGTGGCCAGACTATTGTATGTCGCACTGGCACCAAAGACCAAACTCTAAATAAACGATAATGAGCCCCCAGCTGCAGGTGCACCAAAACTCAGTCTAGTATTATCCTGAAATAGTATTGCCCTGAAAGAGTGAAACTCGTTTCGAAAAGGGGACGTCACAATATCGAATTCCAGAGAAAGTTCGTTAAATAGAAAATGTACTTCGATATTTGGAGTTATTTTACGAAGAAAATCGTATTGACTCCAAGTACATAATAGGGCTTGGGGCCTGAAACCTGACTTTGCAGGGGGAGGGGGCTAATATTCCCCTTTACGCCCCTGGCTTGACCGCAACATCTTGAAAAAATTAGGAGTAGCCCGTACCCTGGAAAAGTCTGGCACTCCTGTTCTACACAGTAAATATAAGGAATTATAAATACAAGGTCCAAGGTGGATCACGCAATAATTTTTAAGTGCAGGTGCAAATGCACGTGAGGTGATCCACAAAGACGCTGATTCACAGCTGCGTGGCAGGAAACGTTACACCTCCTCCCCTCTTTTAGACATTTCGCTAAGAAAAGACCAGGTCGGAAGATGGTGACAAGGTGACTGACCTTTACAGTTTACTGACACATATAAAAGTATCACTTCATCAAGTACCATAATATTTCTTACAAGGAGAGGGCACGACTAAGGAAATTCATTTGGGGTCGAGACTTAGTTTAATAGTAGTACTCCTTTAGGGTGTTCAACTCTCAACGTAATTCCGCCGAATTGCCAGTCACTTCGGAGAAAAAAGCCTTCGGAAAAAAAAAATCATCTTAGCTTTATAAAATTAAATTTCAATTTCCTCCAACGATTTCGTAGCCTGGTTGATATATTGCCTGCATACTATGCGCGAGCTCTGGGTTCGATTCATCGATCAATTATTTTTTTCATTTCATTTAATTATTTTTAAAATTAAAGAAACTTATTTATGAAAGGTTTACTAAATATTAAATGATATTTTTTATGTAATTGTTTTGTATTTTATAAAGTAAAAAATACTGTAATTATATAAATATTTATATTAAATTTTATATAAATATATTTTTATATTAATAAATAATATTTATAATAAATTATATAAAATTAATATGAAATGATATTATACATAAAAATTAGTTACCAATAGTTTTACAATGTGAAATAAAGTATACTATAAATAAAATATTATATATAAGATAAAATAATTCATAAAGTATATTATTATTAAATTAATTATTTGATAAAACATTTCATACGTCCTTTTTTGAATAAATTTAAATAATTTTAAGAAGTTTATTTAAATAATTTTTAAAAAATTAATTATTTCAATAATAAATAATAAATTTAAAAATAAATTAATAATTTTAATACTAAATTAAATAATTTTAATAATAAATTAATAATCATTTCAATAATAAATTCATAATTATTTTAATAATAAATTAATAATCATTTTAATAATAAATTAATAATTTTAAAATAATTCTTATTAATTAATTTTAATTATTAATTATTAAAATTATTAATTACTTTAATTAATAATTATTTTATATAATTTTAATCAATAATTATTTTAAATAATTTTAATCAATATTTATTTTAAATAATTTTAATCAATAATTATTTTAAATAATTTTAATCAATATTTATTTTAAATTATTTTAATCCATAATTAGTTTAAATAATTTTAATTAATAATTATTTTAAATATTTTTATTAATAATAATTTTAATTAATAAATAATTTAAATAATAAATTTATTTAATTATTTTTACTTTATAAAAATACAAAATAATTACATAAAATACCATTTAATATTTAATAAACCTTTCATAAATAAGTTTATTTAATTTTAAAAATAATTAAATGAAATGAAAAAAAAAAATTGATCGATGAATCGAACTTAGATCTCGCGCATAGTATGTAGACGATATATCAACCAAGCTACGAAATCGTAGGAAGAAACTGAAATTTAATTGTATAAAAGCTAAGCATGAATTTCGAAAGCTTTTTCTCCGAATTGACTGGCAATTCGGCGGAATTACATTGAGGGTTGAACACCCTAAAAGAGTACTACTATTACACCAAGTTTCGACTCCAAATGAATTTCCTTAGTCGTGCCCTCTCCTTTTGTGTGTGTTAGTTGCAATTCAAACTATTAAAAAACAAACACTGAACTAAATTTGGAATTGCTTATCACTAGTGAGTGAGTGTTCTTGCTAAGGAATTTACACAATTTAAAATTACGAAAATGATCAATAGCAATATAAGAAATAAATATAATTTAAATATAATTTAAAACATCAATAGGTGACATATCCTCTTTAGCAAAACGTCACGAAGATTTTATTTCTTCGAACAAATTTAATCCATCAATGTCCTTTTCACTAGCATTTTTAGTATCTGTTAATTTTTGTTCTAATTCTTAACAACGTTTTAAAATTTCATTGTCTCCAGTATTTTAAATTAGGTATATAGTGCCATAGGTTAAGTACCTTGAAGTAATCGTAATGTTCTTTTAATTGACTGAATCTTTCAGTAATTGAAGAAATAGCAGCGTCTAATATTATATTGTAAAAATTCAACCTTAAATTTTTATCTTGGATTGTCGATTGGTTCGTTGGTTTGTTGATCTTGAAATAATTTCTTTTTAAACCTGTTTCGACTTTGTGGAAAATCAGTATCCACCCCCAAATTATCACCAACGATACTTGCATTGGCAATTGCATGTTCATACGCTTCATCTGATCTACGATTATTTAGTTTTGATATAAGACTTTGTAAATTGTCAGTCACCCGATTTGTAAATCACATTTAGAATTTCGCATTATTTCATTTACCACATCTACCAAATTTAAAATATCGTGCTAGATGTTAATGGAACAAATAAATTTAAATGAGGAAACCTTCTGAATCAAATTTTTTGTTTGGGATCTTGATTCCATTTCTCTTGTTTGATCTTCTTGAATATTTAATAACACTCTCAGAATTCCCTTCAAATCGTTTTTCAATTATTTTAAAGCTTGAATTCTACTTTCCCATCTGGTGTTGGAAAGAGACTTTAAAGTTAGATTTTCAACATATTGTTGCAAAATAGACCAACGTTTAACGGGCGAAGAAAAATAGTAGTAAAGCTTCTGCACTACTCCGAAGAAATTAAATGTTTCGAAGGAATTTTAGACGCATCATTTACAACTAAATTTAGAGAATGGGCAGAGTATGAGATATAGAGTGCCCTCGAATTATTTCCAATAATTTTTTGTTGCAATCCGTTGTGCTTTCTTCTAATATTAGTACTGTTATCGTAAGATTGTCCGGTAAATCTGATAAATTGAGTTCTAACGATTTTAAATGTCAAATAGACCCTGTCCAGTGGTATCGTCAACAGATTAATATCCTAAAAAATGTTCTTCCATTTGGGCTTTATTGGTTTCCTCGTTCTTATAAAAATCGAATTATAACAGCTAACTGTTAGGTATAACAGACATCAGGTGTGTAGTATTCAGAATTAGTGAGTAATATTTTGAGGATTTAATCATATGTAATAAATGCTTTTTAATTCTTGCTGAAATAATGCTTATAAGTAAATTTGATCCCTTAAGTAATGAGCAATGCTCTTCTTTTGAGATGTTTGAATTTTGTGGAGTTCAGCGATTATTGGATCAAACTTTGCTATGGTTTCAACCAACTTCAAAAATTTTAATTATCACTATAATACAACTATTTGGAAGAACCTCTAAATGCAAGATATTCCCGGGCTAAGTATTGAATTAAATAAGTAAGCCGTTCAATAACCGATTACCAGTGAAACTTTTTCTGCATCATAAAGTCTTTGTTGAGCTGCATCAATGGTACATAAACTATGTAAAGACATTGTGAGTTCACTGCATTTTGAACTATGTTTAAGGTGAGATACACTGCTTTCATGTGTTTTCAAAGTGTGGGTTAAATGTGCTCAGCCATTACATCCATCCTTAATAAGCTGTGAATGCTTCTCATTGAATAGTTTACATGGGAAGCAAAAACAGCGTTTCGGGAACTTGAATATACTTCTAAATACTTTTTCTCGATTCGGTAATGTTCCATAATACAACGATTCTGAATACTTTCTGGCAGAATTATTTCTCGGAAAATGTTTGATTATCGAGCGAGGAGGGTTATTTTCAATTAAATAATCTCTATTTTTATAGAAATTGTATCAGGTCAGGTAGCTGGATTGTTTAATTCAAAGTAAAAATCTTCGTTTAGAGATATTACGTTATTACCAGGCGAATTTTCTACGTCAACATCTAAGTTTTCTATTGGTACAGTCGTGGCTTCTTGATCATATTCTGATGAATTTACATTTTGAGATAAATTTTCATTATGAAATTCCAACCAGATGTCGATGTTGATAATCCTGGTTCAATAGCTTATGCATCTAATCCTATGACGTCTCTGAGATATCTATTTAGAGATACCACCATTTTCTGATTAGCTTCTTCTCATTTGCAATTTTCTTTTTCATTTTGTGCTCCAGAAATTTTCTTCTTTTTTGAGAGCATGTTTCTAAAAATATTTATTTCTAAATAAAAAAAAAATTTCATTCCATATACAAACATCATATGATTTTCTCTCAATACACTATTTGAAAGTCGAAAGCCCGTTTATGTCATTTGCTTCTAAATAAAGATTCAGATAAAGAAACTAATTTGACTGTGATAATTTGAAAACAATTAATTTTGCGGAAAATTTATTTTTGAGAATTTAGTGTGAAATTTTTTTCTCCTTTCTGCTGATTCAAAATATTTAAGTTAATTTAACCAATATTAATACAAATTACTAAAAAGCATTTGTTATAAAAACATCTCAGGTACATAATAATTACAATTTTTAATGAAAAAGCTTAATCATTAGTAATTTTTAGAATTTTTTCGATTATTTGGGAATTTTAATTATATATCAGAAATAGAGATAAATGAAAAATTCTGCCCAATTAAGGGTAAGATTTTTATATAGAGTTGAATAAAAGTTGATTTTGAATTATTGTGTTAGTTTGAAACATAAAAGTTTTTTTAGTAAATTGTTTCTTTTTATGAGTTTTTACTTCTATATGAAAATAATACTAATAATATATTTAGAATGTTCACTTACCTCTAAATAATAATCCTATTTTGGGGGTAATTATAAACAAAAACGTTATAAAACAATTAATCCCAGTCCTTTGCTTGCGAAGAAATTCACAGACTGCACGCACAGTATGAGCAACACACGACTACGGATATGATTAAAAATAAGATTCAAAACTGCGTTATTAAGAAGACTGTTAACTCAAGAGTAAACACACGGTGGTCCCTTGAATGTAAAAATTAGTATTCCGAAATCCGCCACCGTGGCTGATTACGGAACACTAATTCTTTCATTGCCCTTTTGGGCTAAAATGGTAAACTAGAACCTGCAATAGGTATCTGGTTTACTTCACAAAGTGTAACTAAATCTAAAATAAAAAGATCGAATAATTTCCATATAGTAATCGTAATAAGATTTTCTGAAATGACAGAGCCTCTTGAGATGGCCAAGTGAGCCCATGGCTGGAGTGGCATTATCTCATGCAAAAATACCAAGAAAGAATACTATTAAACACAAGAAGCAAGGGAAAAATTAGGAAATAGAAAAAATTCAGGACCTGAGAGAAAGTGATGAAAAATATATTTAAGTTGAGAATACAATAATAATTTTTTGAATGGCTACTCTTTTGGCTGCCACATTTAAAAAATGTTGTAACCCCCCCGTAGTTTAAACTCTTCTCATATGAACAGTTGAAAGACTATCGCGCCCTGTAGCGGCTAGAACAATCTTCAGTAATGGCTGCTTCGAACTGTAAGGGACGTACGAGCATGCGCTCCGATCCCTTTCAATTCTATTGTAACTGTTAGTTCTCTAGTTATGTATGTAAATGTTTGTTTTGTCTAATAAACGTGTTTAATTAACTAGTGGACTTAATTAAGAACTCCTTCCCCGCGTGTCCCTTTTATTACATTGGGTCACACCCCTTATAATTTGACGCCCAGCGTGTTTTTATAGTTAAAGAGGCTTGGCTGCTGCTCGCTATTAATTTTCAGGTTAACCGCTAATGTTCCGTTCTCACTCGTAGAAATGTGCAAGTAACAAATTTTTTTCAGGTTAACCGCTATTGTTCCTTTCTCACCTGTAGAATGAGCAAGTTTAACAAAATCGTTGGATTTATCTTCACCTGAAGAACAAGTAAAGTTTTTACTTTGAATTTTCTTTTAAGTATTATACCTTATAATACTAAATTAACCATTGCATGCCCAAATGCAAATTGGATTTAATATCCTAAAGAATTGTGTAAGTTTTAATTTCTTAAAATTGACTTCATTGTTCTGACATAGAGAACATTCTTTACTGATTTAAATTTAGAACGTCCTGTTCGAATTAAATTAAGAAATCTTTTTTTTTTTTCAAGAAATGTAATTGTGTAATTTGCTAAACAGCATAATATACAGTTAAATTATATTCAATGTGTTTTTAAAATATACTTCCTGTATTGTTTAAACTAATAAGTATAACGTTGTTTACTTAAAAGCTTAAATGAGAACACAAAAACCAAATATATATGTATTTATGTATATTATTTTCTGTGAATGATTACAATTCTTGTTCGAAAGCATTTAAGCTGGAAAATTTTTTGTATTGTTATATGCTATTTTCAAAAAAAAAATATTCATTTATGTGTATAATTTTAAGTGTAAAATGTGCATTATATGTTGAAATATTTGTCTCAGTTAAATAATATATTTATTGGTTTAAAAGAAAAAAAAATATATATATCTCCGTTTTCTTCTTGCTAGTATTAATTTTTAAAGCTATGATTCATTTATGAAACTGATGAGATATTTTATACTGTGTAAGCGAAAATAAAATAGGGAGAAATAGACAGTTCTGGGTTGCTTATATAACTCTGAGTTCTAATAACTTTTTCTTTTTGAATACTAATAGGAAATTTTGTTTCGGCTAAGTAGAACTTTTATTTATGAGTACGTATATGATTCTTCTTACTTGTGGTATGATATATTTCAAAAGTGTTTTCAGATCATTTTGATGATTTTTTTTAACTGTAAGTTTGATAGTAATTTTACTTTGATTGTGTATTGAACTTGAAAACAACGAAAATAGTTTTATTTTTTTTTCATTTTTGTGATTCATGAAATTTTCTTTTTCAAATTGCATATTGTAAGAAATTGAGATATTACTTTTATGTAGTATAATACTGTATTATTATTTAATTAATAACATTTTGTTAAATTTAATTTAAAGTTCGAAGAATATAAATTTGTAATTAATTTGAAGTGACGTTTCACGATGGCCTATTTAGCAAAGGTCGCAGGCAGGACCTCCCCTTGAATTGGCGGAAACGCTAGACATATCAATACCAGACAATTTGAAAATTTCTTGACATAAAAGATGCAATTTTAAATAGTGAGGGATATGATGCAGAATTTACGTGTGTGAATGCTTAAATCGCATTATTAGTGATAGAAAAAAGAACTCGAATTGCGGGCTGAAAGAGAAAAAAAGAAAACCAAAGACAATTTAAATTGCAAAACTATAAATTACAACTAATACTTCTACAACTTTAGATTCCAATATGCCAAAGTTAGAACTCCAAAAATTACTTCCGATTTTTGATCCAAAGACAACTGATATAACAATTTACCTAAACCTCTTCGAAAGACAATTAACATTTTTAAAAGTACCAATTCAACAGTGGGTGGTATACCTTGTTGGTCTTTTACCAACTGAAGTTTCAAATTTAATCACTAAAGAATCTTTGCCGATGCTCAAGACTACTATAAAGTCAAACAAATTCTTCTAAAACGCTTTAAATTAAGTGCAGAAAATTTCTGGCAGATGTTTTCCCGACACACACACTAAAAGATCCTGTGAAAACCTGGCGTGACTTCTACTTTGACTTGCAAACATATTTTGATCGGGTGGCTGAAAGAATCAAAAAGTTACGACGCTTGAAGAATTGAAAGATTTGATTGTGGCGGACCAAATAAAAAGAAAACCCCTCATGATTACAGAGATCACTTTTGACCAGTGGTGTAATTGGAACAATCCTCTACAACTAGTGGATAAGCTAGATTCGTATGAAGAAGTTAAAAACATGAGAAATAAAAACAATAAAAAACTTTAGCTGGAAACAAAAAGAAATGAATTCCAGTCCCTGGAGAAGTAACTACACACAAAATCCTCAGTTGTCGTATGAACATTCTCTGTCAGGTTTCCAGTCAAAGTAGGCGGGAAACCGGGATTCCCAGTAACAGTAGGCGGAATCCCACTTCAAATGACAGAATACCCGAGAAGAAAATTGTGGGATACAAAAGAAGACAGAACTCCTGTATCTTGTTATGGATGTGGTGCCCCGGAATCATTCGATCAAGATGCCACACTTGCAACCCAGTTCGACAAAAAAAGATGTCTTTGTCATCAAGTTTGAATCAATCAAAACTTTTATAGTTTTTCTAGTGAAAGTAATCCCATTAGTATAATCCAAATTTCCATTTGTAATACAGAAGCAGCAGTTTGTGCTGATACTGGTGCTACACATTCAGTGGCTGGTGAAAAATTATACCATTTACTTAAACAAAAAGGATTGAATTTTGAAGAGAAAACCATGCAGATCACTCTTGCTGACGGTCGTACTCAAACCACAGAAATACTGACAACTTCTGTAGACATTAGTATTCAAGGAAAAGTCATTCCCACGGAACTATTAATTTTGAAAAATGCTAGAGGTAACAGAACCTTCTAGGCATAGACTTTTTAACAGCTGCAGGGATCGTCTTAGATCTCCAAAGAAAAACAATGGTACTTCACTGAAACGTCCCACAGAAAATATAACTTTGTGAAAGCGCTCTCAATATCAATGCTCTGCTACTCGTTGACCCTGAACCACATCTTGTCAGCTTCGGAAAAATGAAGGTACTCACCTTTCACCTCCACAACGGGAAGAACTAAATTAACTATTGGAAAAGTATGAAGAATGCTTTCAACCAGGGGGAGAGCCTACACCATTTATTGAACATCGTATAAATACAAGAAACCATCTTCCAGTTGCAGTGCCACCTTATAGGATGAATCCCTTCCAAGAAGGAAATATTAAAAACAAGAAATCGATAGACTTTCTCTCAGAAGGCATAATGGAAGAATGTGCTCGTTTTAAGGCTACAAACCAAAAAACCTGCCGGTTTGCTTAGAACTCCAGTCTATTCACAGAGATTTGAAGTCATTGCTATTGATTTATTTGGGCCATTGCCTCAAACTGACACAGGTAAACAATGGATATTCATTGTCGAGGATTGTGCCACGAAGTGGGTGAGTTATTTGCCCTTTCTCAAGCCAGTGCTCGTCAATGTGCAACAACTCTGATAGAAGAAAAGCCATGCGTCATGGCATACCAAGACGAATTATCAGTGACAATGGAACGCAGTTTGTTAGTGCTGTCCTACAACAGATTTGTTTACTTTTAAATATAAGTCAAAACTTCATACCAGTTTATTCACCACACCCAATCCAGTAGAGCGAAAAACAGAGACCTTAAAAACCCGACTTGCAATACTTGTTGGAGACGATCATTCTAGTTGGTATTCCAAACTCCCAGTCATACGTTTTGCCATGAATACAACTGTCTGTGATACTACAGGTCACACTCCGGCTTACCTACTATTCGGGAGAGAGCTACGAACTGTAGACGATGTGGTGCAAGTGTATGTATATCATCAATGCAAAAAAATGCAAACTAAACAATGACGTAGAGCCGCAACAGCTTCTCAGCACATGAAGAATAAATACATGCCTATACAAAACATTTCCAATTCCTGTTGTTACATATTACAAATTCTTAGATTTTTAACACCTTCTTTGTGGTAGCGCGAACTCCCCACGGAACGTGTTTTTATTGTCCGTATCGGCAACCGAATTTTGTTTTACACAAACGAAAACAACCCGCAAAAACGAAAACAAAAGTAAACTAAAATTAAAATATTTTATTGCTTAGAAAATATAAAACATGCAAAATTGAAAGCGTATCATTAACAACTTTTATTTTTGTAACATTAAATTAAAAAACTGTAAGTACTATCAATTTTGGCACCCTTGTGCGGTGAACAATTTTGCCACCCCCACCAGACGGTCCTGACTGAACTAGAGTAAATACAGATGCAAGTTAGCTGACATTAATTAGCAGGCTGCGATGAGAATTTCAACAATCTCACTCCAGATTTAAAAAAAAATCGTAGAAAATTTTGGTTTTTCTCATTCAACTGATTCTAAAATTAAATGGGCTTGCAGCTATAGATATGAAGCAAGCACAGTAAATAAACTGAATAAAACTACTACTATTTTATTTAACACATTTTTATTGATTTTTATACGGCACAATTGATACCTTTTCTGGGATGCAAAGCTAATTTATGAATGCAATTATTTTTAAAATTTGCTGCCTTCCAGTGGCACTCACAGGAATTTTTCAAGCGGAGGGGGGACCAGAGTCGAAAGTCCACCCTTCTCGTATCATGCTCCATCCAATACGCCACCCAACATATGAGTATTATTTCAATTTTGTCGATTTTCGGGATGAAAAACAGTAAAAAATTAATTATTGAATAAATAATTAACATTAATTAATAAAAACTAATTACTAATAACAAATACTTTATTAAATTTTACGTAATTTATACATAGGATTATTTTTTTTTCTGTAATGGGGCTGCGTATTGGTATTTCTACCTTTGCAGACCTAGTACATTCCCCAGGAGCTGGTATCACTTTTTAGTGCGCCACCATTTAGGCGGTACCAATTGCCGCAAGTAATTTTGACGCCCAGTTTCTTCCCCAGAGAGAGGCACCTGAGCTCTGTCGATGCACAATTTGTACTTAGGAATTTAAATTTGCCGACAGCATCCAAACCAAATGAAGATTCAAGGGATCTTTTTCATGCCGTATAATCATACGACATGGGGGCTGTCGATTTCCTGCATCACTAAAATCCCCCGACGTGGGCCTGGGTCGAACCCGCAACCTTGGGTACAGAAGAGCAGCGACAAACCAACTACACCAACCAGCCGGCACATAGGATTATAATCAATCGAAAAAAATCAAGGGCTATGCGGTAGGGGGTCCAGATCCGAGAACCCTCCCGCCCCCTTTGTGTACGCCACTGCTGCCCTCTGGTATTCTCCGCTTCCACAACGTAGTCCTCGAGATAAAACAATTGCCCTTCCCCAGTGGCGCACACAGGAATTTTTCAAGGGGGAGGGGCCGGGGTTGAAAGTTCACCATTCTTGTATCATGCTTTTTTTGATTTTGTCGATTTTCGGGAACAAAACTCAGTAAAAAACTAATTTTTGAATAAATAAATAGCATTAATTAATAAAATTAATCATTAATAACAAGTAATTAATTAAATTTTACGTACTATATACTTAGAATTATAATCAATATGAAAAAAAAATCAAGGGCTTTGGGTGGCTTTGGGCCCCAGGACCCCCCTTGTGTGCGCCACTGCCCCTCCCTCTTGTATTTGTTTTCTTTTAAATGGGGCTGCGGACTAGTAATTGCTATTGCAGGTTCAGTACATTCCTTGGGAGCTGGTATCACTTTTTGTATGTCACCATATATGTGGATACCAATTTCCACGATGTAATTTTGTCACACTGCCGCGTCCCCAGAGAGAGACACTTGAACTCTGGAGGGGCGAAATGGAACTAGAAATTTTATTTTAACGAGAGTATCCAAGCCAAACAGGCACTCTAAGGATCTTTAACATGCAGCATAATCATACGACATGGACGCTGTCGAATATTTTTGCAAAAGCAACAATATTAAGTATACTTTACGTTTTAATGCGGTAAATTTATTTTGTTGGTTTTATATTAAGTTCTATTCTCTGGTTTTACAAAAAGAAATTGTGATAATCTTGGTGAACGTGCAATACTTTGGATATATAACATATTTGACAATAATGAGATGAATTTGAAAGAATAATTTAAAAAACAAATTTATAAAGGGACTTGACACCTTAAAAAGAATCTAAATGTCGTTTTTGTATTTTTACTTTGTTATATTCTTTGTATTGTTATCTTTCCATTCATATATAACATTTGTATGCGTGAAAATTAGAAGTTGGAAAAAACTTCAGTTAAAAAATGTAAACAAACAAACTAGGGAAGTAGATCACGCCCGCTTTTTAGAAAAAAAGGCTTTTTGATAAGCAAAAGCTATTTTAAAAAGTGAAATGATAACTAAAATAAAAGGTGTTTCAAATAAAGCAGTATATTTTTAAAGCATTACATTAATGTGTGTAGGTAATTTTTGTTTTCTTTTGAGATGTGTGCATGCAAAAAATTTTTAATTAAGGCATTGTGTATTAATAATTTTATAATTTCAGTTCATATTCATCAGATGTTCATAAAAATGTATTATTTCAGTATTATATGAAGCAAAAAACTTTAGAATTTCTGTTATGAGAGACAAAAAAATTTTTTTAATATTTTCCTTGAGTTCTTTTATGCAATTAATACTCTCTAAAAACGGATAATTTGTAAAATACATGGATTGAAATAATAGGAAAATGCTATTATTCTCAAGAAAAATATGTAGTTAATATTTTAAAGTGAAATTTTATTTTTATTTTTGCTTATAACAGTTATTTTTTAGAATTATAAACTTTAAAATGGTTTTTCCCAGTTTGAGTTTTTTTTTTTTTTTTTGCATTCAAAATACTTTTTTTTCACAATTACCTACCAATCACTTCCATTTTTTCCCCTGTATGTTATATATAATGTATATAATAAAAATAGGGATCGATTTTGCTGTAAACTTAATACTTTTTTTTAAAAAAAAATTAAAATGTAGGAGATTTTGGCTATTTTGTTGAATTTTAGCATATATATATCAGCACACACACAGTACATTTTTTTCCAAAACTAATTAACTTATTGTAAAATCTATCGCTAAAGGTGTTTAAAACATCCTCGGAAATATTACAAAAATTTCATGTCAAAAAATTAATTAACACAAAAAGAGTAGAATTTTAAAAATTTCGAAATGTCTTTAAAAAAATTAAATTTGTAAAATTGTGCGAATAAGATTTGTAAACTTTCATCTCGTATCATTTTCTTGAATAGAAACATTATATGAAATGCCAAAATGTAATTTTTTAAAATTTTTTACATAAATTAAAAAAAAATATTCAAAAGGTGCCCAGCTCCCTTAAGCTTTTTAACAATTTGCATCCCTCCACAACTTTTATTCCAAAAAATATTCCTACGTAATTTTTGAAATTAAGTCGAACTATCCAAAAAAAAATTGTTAAACTAATTGCATAAACTTTTGAATTTTTTTTCTTGTATTTCCCGAATGCATTTTATTCCAGTCAAACTCAGTAAAAGGATCTGAGATTGAAAATAAAAATCAAACACCCCGTTAGAATATTCGTTATGCCCCCTAATCAAAATGGCTTTGAGATGAGTCATCTGATTTTATCCACTATATTTCGAAGACTCAAAACACAACCTCCTCTAGATAGACCAGAAAACCTGTTGAGAAGCAGGGTTACCATAGCAAAGGCGGAATTTCTCTCTCCGCTCTCTTTGTCATAAGGGAGTGATAAAATCGTCCCTTTCAAGTCAATACATCCCTCCTCTCCTATTTCGACAAAATGAAAAGGTATTCTGGGAATGTATTTGTGATGAGAGACAGAGAGAGAGAGAGGCGTCATCTGAGACACGTGCCAATCGAGGCCAACAGTTGACAAATCGTTTCTCACTGAGATCCTTCCATTTTAAAAAAGAAAGTTGCTGAAAAATATATTTAATTGGTTGTTAAATAATTATTTGTATATTATAAAGCAGAAATACAACTAGGAAATTATATTTCCTTGTAAAGAGTGTTTTTTTTTCCGGTATAGGAGTTTAGGTTGGCATTACTTTCCAAGATGGCGACCGATTTAACAGCTGTCAAGTGATTTATTCTCAGTTTGGTTTGGCAATTCATCAAAACCATCATCAAGCAAGGCGTAGATTCGTCAAATGGGCCCAAAACGAGACTGCCGTTGTTCTCGATTTTCATAAGCGAATTTTGTTTAGCTATGAAGCGCACTTCTGGTTGAATGGCTACGTCAACAAACAAAACTGCCGCATTTGGAAGCTAATCCACAAGTGTATGTCGCAACACCGTTACATCCAGAAAAACTGACTGTTTGGTGCGCTTTATGGGCTGGTGGAATCATTGGTCCGTACTTCTTCAAAAATGATGAAGGCCACAACGTTACAGTCAATGGTGATCGGTATAGAGCCATGATTACTATCATTTTTCATTCCTGAATTGAACAATCATGATGTCCAGGAGCTGTGGTTCCAACAAGACGGTTTTATATTTTACGTCAAAATCATGCTCTTGAAGTCGGAGGGCCCATCTGGCAAGCTCTTCCTGAAGGATCCTTTAAATTCATGCAACATGTCACACCGCTCGTGCCACAATCGATTTATTGAAAGACTTGTTTGGTGACCGCCTAATTTCACGTTTTGGACCTGTGAATTGGCCTCCAAGATCTTGTGAACACCGCTAGACTATTTTCTGTGGGGCTATGTAAAGTCATTGGTCTATGCGGATAAGCCACAAACGCTTGACCATTTGGAAGACAACATTCGCCGTGTTATTGCCGATATACGGCCACACATCTTGGAAAAAGTCATCGAAAATTGGACGTCCAGATTGGACTACATCCGAGCCAGCCGTGGCAGTCATATGCCAGAAATCATATTTAAAATGTAATGCCACAAGATTATCTTTCGAATAAAAAAAATTCATGTCAATCGAATAATACATCGTTGTTTTATTGCAATTTAAAGTTCTATACCTCTAAAAGAACACCCTTTACAAATTAAACTTCTTGGAAAAATAGAGCTTTCAACATGATTTTTCATTAATTACAAGAAATGAAAAGGAACATTGTTGCATCAGTCCCCCCTCCCTCTTTTAGTTGAAAAACCCTTTGCATCACAAATGGAAATTTAATAATACATTACAAAATGATCAAAAGGGAAAAAGAAAAAATTAAATTTCTTAAGTTTGATTTTGAAAAGATGTATCTTTACGAAATTTTAGTAAGGAAATCATCAAGTTTCCCCTTTGTCAAGTGTTCTAAATTTTTTTTAAAAGATCTTTTTTTCAGATCTCTGTATTCAGAGATTCCAGACCGAACAGTAACGCGCCATGTGCCGGCACCGTATGAGTTATTGGAGGTATTAAAATGTAATTTGTACATAAATCAGACATCTATTTTCCACAAAACGATTCAAAAGATGATGGCGAACTTATTCTAGCAACAGAGAAGTTAGTCTTATTTTGAACATTTTTGTCCTTCAATAAAAATCACGATCGAAAGAAGTACACAGTTCAATTAAACAAACAATTAGATTTATTCTCTAACGCTTGGAGCTCGATACAACACTGGACTGAGAACATGCCCAACTGGCGATGAACTCTGCTTTTATACACTTGAATATTCGAGAAATGTGCACTCTAAAGAATTTTTCATCCAAACAAGCAAAATGCTAATATGACGAGACCTGAGGAAGTTGGCTCTGAAATCAAATATCACTGGAAATAACAGTTATCAATGATATTTTTAATTCATCGCAACTGTAACAGTTATCAATGACAAATATAGAAAATTGTGTTAATTTTTTATCGAAAGAAACGTCTGATATTAAAATCAATGGCAATTTTCTGTTTAAAGAAATCACAAAACGGAATACATATTTAAATTCTGATAAATTAGAATAACGAGAAAATAAGCATGCTTGAATTGTTCCTCTTGTTATTATTTATAAAAAAGTTTGAAATCTGCTTGAAACTAAGCTTTTTGAATTTAATTGGCATTCTGTTTGTCTGAACTTTATCGAATTATTTTAAGAATTAAATAAAATAACTTGAATCTCAAAATTTTTTTCTTCATAATGCATTTATAAAATCCCCTTTTCTGTTCGAATTTCATATTCGTACATTACTGTGTATGGATACTTTCTATTCTGATCTATTCTTTCAAGTTTTTTATTCTATTCCTTGAAGTGAGTGTCTTACTAAAGTCGCTCTATAAAGGAGCATGAAGGCTTTTGGAACGGACCTCATAATTTTTAATTATGTTCAAGTGACGAGGAGGGTATCTGAGCAATAAGTGTTACCTCATTAAGTATTATCTCAAAACTAATTTTGAAAACAAATTTACCATTTCCGATAAATTTTCTTACACTATCACGATGTTAATTATTTCTCATTTTATTCTCATGCCAGTAAATGACTAAATAGGTATGTTAAACAATTTTCTCACTTTATGAAACCGTATTTATTTGAATCTAAGCCGTCATCCATTCTAAGCCGCACCCCAAATTATCAACATGTTTTTGTGAAAAAATGTTTTCATCGATTCTATGCCTCACCCCAATTTCTTCACAAGTTTTTACGAAAAAAATTACACCGCTGTTAGTAAAAAATGCAACACCATAATAGAATTATCCGAATTAAATGAACTTTGCAGCAAATATCAATTATAGGATGTTACGTAAAATAGTAAAAGTTTCAGAGCCACCGCGCATGCGTGGCGTGCGCAGCGCCTTCAGAACTGATGCTGAAAGCGTATATATATACACACTCATGGAAAAAAATTAGTGTACCAAGAAGGAGTCGTCAAAATGAAACGCGCGAGAAATTTTACATACGTAATGACTACTTTGATGTAAGAAAATGATTAGAAAATCAAAGAAAAAGGCAAAAGAATGGAGGATTTAATACCCTGTTGAACCCCCTGTAGCGCGAATGCACGATGCGATACGATCCAGCATTGAGGCATACAAGTTCTGTATGATGTCTTGAGACATTTCGTTCCATGCTTGCTGTAACCTTGCATATAGTTCGTTCAAACTCGTGGAATGCCAAACTCACCGTCCCAAATGATGCCAGATATGCTCGATTGGAGACAAATCTGGGGATTGGGCAGGCCAAGGATGGGTAGGAACAGTGCGGAGATAGTCTTGTGACACCCTTGCCGTATGAGGCCGAGCACTGTCTTGTTGAAAAATGGCTCCTGGGAACCGCTGCATGAGTGGTAACACATGTGGTTGCAGGATGTCATGGACATACCACTGGGCTGCCATTAAGCCATGGATCAATACTAAGGGTGACCGTGTATTGTAGGCAATGGCACCGCATACCATCACACTAGCTGTGGGAGCGATGTGTCACTGTAAAGCAAAGGCAGGATTGAGGTGTTCACCACGGGGTCTCCACACACGAACACGATTGTCCTTATTGCTGAGATTGAATCTGGATTCGTCGCTACAGACGACCTGGTTCCATTCAGCTGCAGTCCAGTTTCCTCGTGCGCTTCACCACTCCAAACGGAGGCGTCGATGGGTGGGTGTCAAGGGCAGCACACGTAATGGTAATGGGTGCCGCGATCCCAAATGTCCTTCAGCCAGGCGCCTTCGTATGGTTTGAGGATACACAGCGTCCCCTAATGAAGGAGCTACCTGTGCCTGGAGTGCGGCTGATGAAGCAGTTGGCTGTACACGTGCATTTCATACGATGTGGCGGTCTTCTCGACTACTGATTAGTCAAGGGTATCCTGAGCCTGGTCTTCGTGTACATGGCATCTCTCGGATCCACTGGTCCCAAAACCTTCTCACAACACAATTAGAGTGGCCTAATTGACGAGCTACTCGCCTAGCTGACCACCAGCTTCCATCATGCCGATGATTCTCCCTTTCTCAAACTGCGGGATCAGCTCATATTGTCTTCGAAAATGGTGCAAGGGCATGTCCTCGGCTCTTTCTTTGTAAACGATTCAGCACACTCAAACAAGCTTTAGTTACCTGTTTTATACTCCACTGAGAACGACGTTAAACACCTTCTACCGGCTATACGTAATGCACAATCATACTGCATTTCTGATCATTTGCATATCTCCCCGACATGTACCTTAAAGCAAGCAGACAGTGAAATTCAGGATAGACTGAATACTGAAGATAAACTCCGGAATGGGATGAGTCATCAATACAATCGGCCAGAATGGATGGTAACATTTTTCCTTTTGAAAGGGGTTGAAACCACTCAAGGAATATTTTGGCCTTCCATTCTAAGCCACACCCACTTTCCAGTAGAATTAATATTGGAATTATAGTGCGGCCTAGATTCCAATAAATACGGTAATAATAAAAACAAACCCATAAATTATTATTAATGATTCAGTTATAAATAGAATTTTGTCAGGTAATAATTTTTCCATGTGTTTTCTTTTAAAACTTTTTCCTAAAATGAAGAAACTTCATGATTTTGAAAAGTGAAGTATTTAAATCAACATATTACCGGAAATAGTTATTATTCTCAGAAATATTTTTGAACTGATTTGAATTTAAATCATCTGAGACGCGAGTTTAAAAATTACAGCAGTGGTTCTCAAACTTTAACTACTGGCGACCCAATTTTCAATCATAATTTTTATCGCACCCCCCCCCCAAATACTAATGTATTGAATGCAATAATAATGCACTTTGAGGAGGGGGTTCTAAAGCTACAATACGATCATAATTATAAACGGTACAAATTAACAAGATAAATATTAAATTTTGTATATGTTACTTTTAAGGTATCCGACTACGTTCGGAAACGTGATTTTCAAAAGCGCATAGATGGATAATTTTCATGATATTTAGTGTCACTTAGAATAGAATATATGCATAACATTGTTTTAAGGAAATTTTGACACAAAACAATTTATTTAAACACAATATTTTGGCAAAAAATTAACTTAGAATAATCTTTTTTCCAAATGTTCTCCTTTTGTGAAAAATGCATCTAATAGAATAATATTTTGCCTGTATATAGCTCAGACCTCTGTTCAGAGGCTCAACTAGAATTTTTGAAATACATATCTTAGAAGTGGGTTTATTCATATTTTACGACAACAGAGGGGAGCAATTTTAAGAAAAAAAAAACGCTGATAATCATTTCAATTGGTGAAAATAAAGTGAATTTTTCAAAAATTCTAGTTGAGCCTCTGAACAGAGGTCTGAGCTATATACAGGCAAAATATTCTAATAGAAGAATTTTTTCACAAAAGGAGAACATTTGGAAAAAAGATTATTCTAAGTTAATTTTTTGCCAAAATATTATACTTAAATAAATTTTTTTGTCAAAATGTCCTTAAAACAATTTTATGCATGTATTCTAATCTAAGTGACACCGAATATCAGGAAAATTATCCATTTATACATTTTTTTAAAATCACGGTTCCGAACGTAGTCGGATATCTTAAGTAAGATATATTTTTATTTTTTTACTTTTTAGTTCGATTCACTATAAAGGCGTGTTTTTTTAGTTTGTTTTTAAACTATAATTTATTTTATAATTATTTTACTATACACGATAAAAATCACAATTCCAGCGAATAATTTAATTAAGAGAAAATATACTTCCCTTCTTTCAAGGACTTTTCAATTTTTGTTTGATTTTTCGAGAACAAATCCAATATAGCTAATGATAATGCTCCAAATCTACGTGCCTTTAATAAAGGACATAAAGCATGTTCATAGAAAATATTTTTGAACAAAAGTGGTCGCGCAGGGAACTCGATCAAAACTAGTAACTTGATTGTAAAAAAAAAACGTTTGCCGCTCCCCAAAAAAAGAAGGCGAATTGTGATAAATTCATTTTAGTTCCTATTAAGACTGTCTTATTGGAGAATACTCTGTCAAGGTCATTGGTAACAAATAAACAGTTTTCCCAGAATTAACGATTTCGTGAACATCAGATGACTCCGTGCATCGCGTGACCGAAGTTAAGTCCCGTGTTAAAAGTGTATTCAATATAACATGGATATTAGTTCTAAAAAAGAATTGCGTAAAAAGTTTTCCGTTATACATTATATGTTGGCCAAATAATCCTTCAAAGTACTCAATATGCTTATCCATGTATCATGTAACTCATTCACATGGAAAAAAAGCAACAGAAAAATATTATTTTCAACTTTCCTAAAAGAAAAACAGATGGAGTGAAACATACCAGTAAGTTTGAAGGTCAAATATATGATAGTCAAAAGTAGTATTCGTTTGAAGTGGAATGTTTTATTTTTGATGATCACCCCAGATGATATATATAAATTATATCAGTGTAAATGTGCATTTTTTATTAAGTCAGAAAGCATTTTGTTTTTCTTCATTCCAAAAAATTAATTTTTTAAACCTTTTATTTTCAATATGCTCGCGCCCCCCTTGCAGCAATACCCCCAGGGGGCACGCCCTACAGTTTGAGAAACACTGAATTACAGACATCGCCGTTTCGTAACTTTATTTGTGTGCTTGGACTTAGGGTTACATGAATCTTTGCAGATGAAATCAGAAGAGAGCAGTGGCGTACACACAAGGGATCACACCCTTAGATCTTCATTTTTTTTTCGATTGATTATAATCCTATGTATATATTACGTAAAATTTATTTATGTATTTGTTATTATTAATTAATTTATTAAATAATGCTAATTATTTATTCAATAATTAATTTTGCATTGTTTTTGTTTCCGCAAATTGACAAAATCAAAAGAATATGTTGGTTGGCGAATTGCAGCATGATGCCAAAATAGTGGACTTTTGACCCTGCCCCCCTCCCTCCACCTTGAAAATTTTTGGCATGAACTACTGATAGAGATAATCCTCTTTCTCCACGAGAGGGCGCTTCAATTGTGAGCATATTCTTATGCTTCTTTATCTCTGAAGAAGAGTATTTCCAGGTAGTCATTTTTGAAAATTCATCACTTAAATCGATTGATAATATCGATTAATTTCCAACAGGTTATTTTTATCGTGAATTCATACAACCTGACCCTTCCCCAGGGAATTCTCCCTCAAAATTCGGGTGGAATGGAGCTAAATCGTACTGTCACCTGTATGGTGCTCAAGGCTACGGCCAACGACAGGCGTACATCTAGCCCCTTGTCATGCTAAATTTCGTGGACCTCGATCTGGTTACGTCAGACAGGTGGCATTGGTAACAACAACAAGGCATGCCATGACTAAATTTTGACCATCATTGAACTTGAAAATTAAATCATTTTCACAGATAATTAAAAAATATTTACATGAAAAATATCGAGATGTCGGGATTTTATCCGTTTTTTTTTTAAAAAGTACTTAAAGTTTAAAACAATTTGTTTTTAGTTCATCGGTATATACCATTCACTAAAGTTAAGGATGGACGTACTTATTATTTCTGTTACAAATTTTAGAATGGAAGCTGTAAGATATGAACTACTTTGACTGCTGATTATCTTAGACATTCTATAGGTGTAAAGAGATTATTGTGTATTCTTTTACTCTCGGCTATGCAATTAATTATTTTCTCATCAATTTAAAGATATTTTGAAAATAAGAAAACGAAGAGAAAAGAGTATAAAATTTTTCATATTAGTCCGACATTTTTTCAAAATTTATAATAAACTTCCAGATGGTAAATGTAGGTTACTTTGATGATTTTATATGAGCTTTCTCTCAAACACACACACATATTCCAGCGTTGCCGAGTCGCGGGTTGGTGTCCAAGAGCGCCAAAAAATCAAACGTGAAGAGGGGCTTATACATGTTAAATCTGAAGAGGTTCAAAGTCCTTTTATGGGCATGATGTGGAAATTTGAAGATAGGTACCAGCTCAGTGTCATCACTTGACAATTTTAAAACCAAATTAAAAACAATTATTATTCTTTAAGTGAATCCTAATAAAAAAGGCTCTATCAAAGAAACTTGAAAATTACTGAAACCGGATTGATAAAGTTGCATAGATTAAGGAACAATTTAAACTTTTCCTGAAAGTTCTTTTATTTAAAATAATATTACATCTCTATTTTCAGTAAATTTACTAAAAGTCACTATCTTAAGTATTGACGATATTTAGCGCTGATGGTAAATGCTATAGAGTTATAGAACAACATTTGTTGCGTGAGTGAATATTATCGTCGCACTGATCAGCTACACGAGGGCTTTTGGCAACGGACCACGTAATTTTGAACCATGGTCAAGTGACGTGGACGACACCTAAGCTGGCACTCCCTCTCCTAACTACCACACCAACTAGAGGACCTTTGAGCTCTCCACAGATTTAAGGTGCATCGTTTCCCTACACGACGGTTCTTTAGAAGTACTGGGCTCGAACTCGTGACAAGGCCAGCCACGATCCGATACTTTGACCACTCGGCTAGCACGGCCGCACAACATTTGTTGCAATTTGTTACATGTAAGAAATATACAAACTATCTGCTTATAACGGTACTCTCTGAAAATCACTTACAATAACACTTACATTCCAATATTTGTTGCTGTGCATATATACAGACACAAATAAAAGTGTTTTTTTAACAAACTTCTTTTCTAGAGTTTGAATCATTAACATTTGTTCAAAAGATGATTTTTTTCATTCCTTTCATTATCTTGCAAATATATTCATATTAATAATTATGCATTAACTTGTTTATACCAGTTCAAGTTGGAATTAATTCTATCTCACCATGTGTAATGCAATTACATTTTGTTGACGTGTAGTTGACCATTCTCTTGTCTTTTCATTCGAGTTAACGCGTTACCAAAAGTTGATCTAAAAAAGGTTTTTATAAACCGTAAAAATTGACCCAGCCAACTCTATAAAGGTGCTGGATGCAAGAATCTATTAGGGACCCTAAATAGAATGTAAATTAAAAAAATAGAATTACTGACAAATATATATCAATGCATGTTTATATATATTAATGATTTAATTATTTATTTATTTATTATTATTATTGCTAATGCATTAATTACTTCAGAAAAATGAGAATTTTTAGCATTTTCTTTCAATACCAAGTACAGTCAACGCATTATACGCAAGTTACATGTGGCTCTTTGAATGATTTTTTGTGGCTCTCGATAAATGTACCCGAGTTTCCTTTTCATTTTTGTGTTATCATATTTTTAAAAAATTATTATCGCTCCGTGTGTGTTTCAAAATGTCTTTTAAATTACTGTCAACAAATATGAAAGACTAAGTACAACGTTGTAACAAATTTCACTTCCGTCCAAATCTATACAAATAAATAAAATTGAAGTGCCTGTTTGTAATATGAAATTAACAGTTTTAAGCTAAATGCATTTAAAAGTATATTCCGTGTTTGCTCTATTAGATTTAGACTTGAAATTTAGCTCGCATGTTTATTTTATGGAGTAGAGATCTACTAAAAGTTGCTTTGGCGGATATCCCCTTGGTTATTGGTTTAAGTGAGCGCAAAAAATCTTTCTACTTCTATATATATATATATATATTAGATATTAATAGAAATTAGAAATTATAATTTCTGTCATTTTTATATCAAGGTGCGAGAGTTACAGCTATAAATATATTTTTCAATAGAATCGAATTCTTAATGCTAGATATGAATAATTTATGTAAATGTAAACAATATATATTTATACAACATCATGAAATACCCAGTTCCATTACATACAAGTGAAACTTATAAAAGCGTGTTAAAAATACGAAAGAACAATATTACAAATAATAACACAGGTATTAGCAAATGAAACGATGTAAATAAAGAATAAAAGGTTTACTAAATGAAGGTCAGATTTACCTATTAATAATTAAGAGTACAATCTTTTCCAAGCTTTAATTTTCAATAATTTCTGATAAATCCAAGCTTGATGCGACTTTTTTTCTATTGATATTAGAGATAAATATCGGAGTCGAGCTTGGTCCACATAGTATCTTAAATAATTTTTAATTCGCTAAATGACCAATCAGCTGCTGCAGAAGTGACAGGGATTGTATAGAATAATGATGTTGAAGTAAGTACTTCTGTTAGGTCGCATTCTAGCACTCCATATTTGTTCATTATTTCCTTACACAATTGGTTAACAGTCCATTCTCTCTCCTGGGTTATTTTAGGAAGGATTAGGTGGTAAATATTAAGAAATTGAAGGGAAAAGTTTGGGTCTATTATATCTGAATACTTATTTTGGAATTCATCACACTTTTGTAACCAAGTTGTTTCCCCTACATCTGGTAGAAACGTTGGTCTGAGAAAATTGAATAGTTCACAGACTGCACTCATACCATTAAAACGTGTATTTAATTGGGCTAATATTGTGTCTAGTGCCTTATCGAAAGTAGTAATTTTAAATATTTCTTCCCGGTTTCGAAATCGATGATCTGAAGTTAATTCGTCAAAATGTTTTTGATGTGTAACATCTTTCCTCTCGATTGCCGAATTTTGTTGGAGTGATTTCGTCGAAAAAGACGGATGTGTGTAACAGGAAGTGACGTAAGCGCACTCTATTTGATTTGACCAATGAGTATGCGTGATGGGTCTCTTCGCTACCCTCGCTTCGAGGTCCGACTCGCATGATAGTGTCTCTTCACTACCCTCGCTTCAAGGTCCAACTCGCATGATAGTGTCTCTTCACTACCCTCGCATAGGGTCTCTAGTAGATGGTTGTTTTTCTTATACTGTTAAAGTTAGCATTTTAAAAGATTCGAATTCTTATTTAGGATAAACTTACGATCCTTACGCTCAATTGTCAAAGTCTCAGGACTCGTAGTGTAAGAAATCTGAGGTTAATTTATAGGTGTAAACTATATTAATAATTATATTTACTGTTAAGTGTCTGGAAAAGTTCAACATTCTTAAGAATGTAGAGTAAGTAATGTGGAATTATTTGAATAAATATTTTAGAGTGCCTATCTTTTTCATATTTTGAAGTAATTCCTGTCGCTGTCAAATAGCAAACAGAACAACTCATATATTGTGATTCCTCACATGGACATTATTTATCGTCAGACAAATGGACTGGGTATTGCTAGCAGGGCCGGCGCTAGCAGTTTCGCCGCCCCGGGCAAAGAGGTAAAAGGACGCCCTTTTATAACAAAAATTAAAAGAGATAACCTAAACCCTTGCCACGCTTAGCGGTAAAATAAAAGGAGAGCAAAAAAACTGCTATCAATAATGTTGAAGTTTTGGTTAGCAAAAAATACTAAATTATTAATTTATGTTTTTGGCACTAAATTAAAATTAGGGTTTCACACAAAAAAAATCATTTCTAGTGTATAATTATAAAATACAGATATTAAAAAACACTAAAACAAATTATAGAACCACTAAGTATTAAAACTTAATTACATATTAGCAATACACTTAAACCAAGAGTTAAACTGAAAAGTGTTTCTTTTCCACTTTTAATTCTGAGAATTTTTTTAGAATTTCTTTAACACTAATTTCTTCAGCCAGTTCTTGTTCAATGGCTATTGTTTTCAAGCCGCTTAGCCGATCCTCGATAGTTGTGGAGCGTAAAAATTCTTTAATTAATTTTAATTTGGAGAAACTCCTTTCTCCCCTTTCCACACTTATTGGGAGAGTAAGCAATATCCTTAAGACTATACCGAGATTTGGAGCAAAATCCAGGTTCGATATGAATTTTAAAATCTCGATTGGACTTTCATTTTTATTTAGCAAAGCCAAAACCTCTACTATCTCGTCTTCCAGGTCCAGCGCGTTTATATCGGGTGAATTCCCATTAGTTAACACTGTTTCTAGATTTTAACAATACTTTAGTTCGTCGTTTTGAGGAGTATCTTTTAAATCACAAAAATTGTATAAAAATTGGAAGCAGTTGATGTGGGTACTGATCAAATCAGACCTGGATTCAAGTGCATTGATAGCTTTATCTAATGTGAAAAAATAAACCATACTTTATATTTCAAAGTAGGATCTTCTATCAGATCTTCTCGTGCCTCATAGTCGAAATTAACATTCCTTCTTCGAACTCTATGACGTGGCTGGGTAAGCTCAAAATTAGCGGATATGTCAATTTCGTCAGCGAATTCTCGAGCGTCGCAAAGCATTTCATTTAATGCTGTGTCCAAGTTAAGATCCTTGAAAAAATCTTTACGATTTTTCAAGAACTCCATAGCAGATGGTAAATCATTGTCTTCTGTCTGTAAGAGCTTTCTTATAGGATTGATACAATTTAAGAGATTTTGTACCAAATTACAATGCAGCATAAGAACTTAAATTGTTTAACACAATTTAATAGTCCAAAAACCTCAACTCTTATAGAGTCGTCAATCTTCGAATTATTACAAACAGCAAGTAAAGCATTATATAGCCTTCCTACTTGATACCTTAGTGGTTTTAATGCATCTATTCGGCTTTCTCAACGATTTTGTTTGAAATCATTTATCTACCTTATAAATTGCGTTCATCATATTTTTATTTCTGTAATGCACATCTTGCTTCCACTTTAATTAAACAGTTTTATACTAGGAACACACAGAACAAAAAAAAATAGTACTTATATTCTTCCACATTAATTATTGTTCTATAACAATAAAACTTTAATTAAATTCTTTTCCTGTTGTTTTTTATAAGGAACTTCTGTCATAATTTTGACATTCTTATTGTTGCCCTTTCTAAAGATTTTAAATATTGCTTTAGATTGGAACCTATTATTACTACAATTTTTTCTTAAATATACATACTAACACTATTAAACCTTTTCACAATCAGGAAAAATACACTTTAAAGGATTTTTGAGAAATATAATAGTAAAATGAAATAGAGTAAATAAAAACTATTGCACTCTGAAAACATCGACTTTATAATTTTTAGTGCACCAGTGTTCTACGGGACACTGATTAAGAGCCTCTCATTTGTCTTGGATCAGTGGTTATGTTCTGAAGTATTTTATATTTGTATTCATTGCAATTAAACGATTGTGAATTAAAGCCTTTATGTATTAATCACAAATAAAACAGACTTTAATAAGATGGAAACTTAATTTTAAAAATGCTTTGGAAGTAATTCAGGCTTCAAGACATTGTTGTTTGCTTATTAGGGCTGCTAATTCTATATTATTTAGATATCACAATATATTCAAATTAATTATCTACTTAATAATCGTCCTTCAAAATTTAAAATTAACGCCTGAAATTTTGCATTTTATTTATCTGAAGGAAAAAAATCTTATAAAGTCTTTTAGATGTTTCCTAAAAATTCTTCCATATTTAATTGCAAATAATTTATTAACTCAATTTTTAAATTTTCCGAAATATGCATTAAGTAAAACTTTATTAGTAGCATACAGAACTGTTTTAGAATATTTTATAGGTATTTTATGCATTTTTTATGTATTTTTGTAATTAATAATACACATAATATATATATATACACATAATATATATAATTAAGTATACACATAACATATATAATTAAGTACACACATAACATATATAATTAAGCATACACATTATTAATTATACGCATAATTAATTATTAGACTGCATTAAACATTCTTTCAAATTGTTCGGGTAAAACAGAGGTTCCCAAACATGTTTGTCTTATAGATCCCTTGCCATGATTTTCGGTATGGGCTAGAGCCCTGCTTAATTAATACCTAATTTTCGCAAATTTATCTACTTAAATGTCTTTTTGACTGCTAGTATTACTACTACTTTTAAAGAATTAAATTTATAACTCATGAAGTATAGAGTTAAAAGAGATAAAAAGCATATGTTAATTAATTAAATTAAAAGTTAATTAGTATATAAAATAACTTATAAATAAAACACCCAAGTAACATACAATTGTCTTTAATGAGAGGGTTGAATCTGGCACTACAATAACAAATTTTCTACATTTAGTATCAATCATGTCAGGTTTAACCTTAAATATCCTCTGTTAGTAGTGTCCAGTTTCTTTTTTTGTTTTCGAGATAGGTAACTACCTGAAACTTCTTCTTACTAGGAAAAATAATTAAAAACTTCCTCACGATATTCCATAATTCTAGCCAAATAACAGATTTGCTTTTTTAAAGCCAAAATTTCAGGAATCCGTTTCTAAACTTTAAAATCTTCATTGGTGCATATCACGATCAGTTCCCGTTGTCGTGTGACATTTTTTTCCCAATGTGACCATGTAAATTCATTGCCTACTGTGGTAATACCATAGTCAAAGCATTCTCAAAATTGGTTTCAAAATCTCAATAAAAGGCAGTTAAATATGTTGAACGTAGGTTAAAACGTGCTGACAGATTGTCTGGGTTAATTTGAGAAAATTCCGGATCTCCAGTATTATACTTCTTTAGTTTAACTCTGGAAAGAAACTCTGAGATGGTTCATGTTTTAAAAAACAATTATGCTGTTACCTTGTACGGGCGAATTAATGTCATTAAATTTAGTAAATACATCTGCTAAATAAGTAAAATTGGTTTCCAATTAATTGAATTTTATTTGAAAATTGAATCACGATCTAGTTTAATGAGAGCCAATATCACTTAAACCCCCACTTACACTTCATTGAACCCAAATTATTTTTTGGCTGACGTGGACCCCCTTTGCAGGTCATCATAGACTACTTTGGGAATCACTGGTGTAAAAGATCTTAATTAATAAGGAATCTTGTAAATTCCTCTTAAAATGGCAATAGCATGCAATATATATATATATATATATATATATATATATATATATATATATATATATATATATATACATATATATATATATACAGGCCCCAGGCCTGCTGGTAAACTGAGGAGGACATCATCTTCACAATATTCCTTTATTACGTTTCCATCATATATAATCTAACATGGCGGACCTTTTGCCGCGCAATCGGGTGGTATAAAAAAAAAAACATCTCAGCTAGGAGACACCAGCCAAGTCCTTTCTAGTATGCGTTCGCCTTCGTCAGCGCTCGTTGCACCTTTTAACAGGCTTGTTTACTCATAAATCCTTACGCGATGGTAAAGAGTTCGCTCTATTTTCATTTATTACTTCCTTAATTTTGAACCTAAACTTTTCAAACCTGACAAATTTCCCCCCCTCCGCTGAAGTCTGGCACAGCCAGATTGGCCAATTCTGACTGGCAAGTCCCCAGGGAAAAAATTATATTTCAATTATATCAAATTCCCCAAATGAAATAAAAATCTAGAAGATATAATAATTGTGTAAAAGAGTGGGCTGGTGAATCCTAACATGTACAAAAAAAATAGCAATAATGAATAACAAAGTATCAAAAATTTGGTATAAAACTTTGTTACAAAGAATTGTTTTCTGAAAAATATCACACATCTAATACTTCCACTATGACTATAATAATAATGAGGTTAAGAAAAAACAACATAAGATAAAGATAATTCACATTAGACATTCAAAAATATAGGAGTGCTAAACAACATAACATAAGATCAAGTGAAATTCTCACTAAATGTGCACCAATAGTAAACAATGTTAATAAAGTGATAAATGTTGAAAAGTTACAAGTACTTCAAAATGGTATTGAATGTTGGAATAATGAGTACATAAATACATGGAAAGAGTAGGTATAGTGTAAATAACATGATTTTAGGAATAATGGTAAAGTAAATGCACACAAAGAATAGATAAAATCAGTAACAGCAAAATGAGTTTAGGAATAATTGTAAAGTAAATACATAAAAAAAAAAAAGACATATATGGAGTAACTAACAGCAACATGATTTTAAGAATAATGGTAAATACATAAAAAAAGACATATATGGAGTAACTAACAGCAACATGATTTTAGGAGCTCCCAAAAAGAAAAGATTACATAACTATAACAGAAATTTATCAAAATAAACACAACATCAACATTATATCAAAATATCACTAGAAATATAAAATGCAAAGAAAAATAAGGGTATTTCAGATATATCAAGTACAGGTAAAAGTTCAATCAATGTAATGTAATGTTTCATACAGTCCTGTCTTGGAAAAATCATAGTTCAATGTTCATCATCCAATTATTGTTTATCTCACAGTTCTTTTGTTTATTATTAGAATCTCTACTCAATCAACTCATTTCAAAAACATACAACCATAATAAAATCTTCATAACATCACATACTATATTTTAACTTTCAGAATATACTTATCACAAATAATCACAATGAAATTATTATAACACAATGTATCGTAAAATGACCTCATCACAATGTTTTCATACAGTCCACACACATAATTCAGTTATTTTTTTAATAGTCTTGAATAATGTGTTCATTATGAATAAAGATACAATACAAATTCAATTACATTAAATTTTGATTTTCATAATGTAAACAAGTCTTAAATTCAAATTTTAAACACAACTTTTATTATTATTTATTTTTTTTTAATAACAATGCACTTCTTCCCCCAATGTTTGAGAAAACAAACTCTATAACAAATATAAATAAGAATTTAGCATAATTGGAAATTGGATTTTGAATGAAAAGGTTTTAATCTTGTAGAATGAACAATATCTGTTAATTTTCCTGTATATTGATTTGGTTTATCTATTTCATAAGTAACATTTGAAAGTTTTCTGACAACTTTAAAAGGACCATTATAAGGAGATTGAAGTTTACTTGAATTAGGGTATGAGAAATTTTGATATAATACTAAATCTCCAACTTTAAATTTTGCATCAACATAATGTTTATCATACCTTTGTTTATTTATCTTATGATGTGCTTAATTGTTCTGTTTACTGCAATTTGTCTAGCTTGTTGTATAGGTGGATAGTTTAATTTTTACTTGATTAGGTAATGGCGAATCATATGGCAAAGTTCCAAACATTAAATATGCAGGTGGAAAGCCAGTAACATCATGTGGCGAGTTATTGTATTCATATGTAACTTGTTCTAATAATTTTGTCCAAGGAGTTTTTGTAGTTGAATTAACTTTACATCTTAATTTTGCTACTAATGTCTGATTCACTCTTTCATTCACAGACGGTACTACAATTTTAATTAAATTCTTTTTCTTAACTGTTAATACATCATTAATTTTTATATATTTTGGATCATTAATGTTCTCTGAATTTTGGTATTTAATAATTTCATCAGTATTTAAAAAATGACAAGTGGGTGATATATAATGGCATACAGGGTACCTCAACAACATGTCTGCTTCAACATTTAATTTACCTTTTATATAAACTATCGAATATTCATACTGAGAAAGTTTTAAACTCCACCGAAATAAACGTCCAGTTAAATGTTTTACACTTTTAAGCCATTGTAAAGCAGCATGATCAGTATGTATTGTGAATTTGGATCCATGTAGGTAACAGTGGAATTTATCTAAGGCATCTATAATTGCTAAACACTCTTTTTCTGAAATTGTATAATTTTTTTCATGTTTAAGTAATTGTCTCGAGTGATAAGCTATGGGGTAAAGTGTTCCATCTGGGTGTTGTTGTTTCAAGACTACGCCTATTGAATCTTGGCTTGCGTCACAAAACACATGACAGATATTGTGAGTTGTATAATTTAAGTATAGGTTTTGATATTAAACAATTCTTTAACTTTTGATAAGCTTCTTGACATTCATGTGACCAATTCCAAATTGCATCTTTTTTAAGTAATTTATTTAATGGTACTCTAGGTTTTGCATAATCTTTAATAAATTTTTGATAAACATTGATGGAACCAAGAAATCTTTGGAGTTCTTTCACATCTTTAGGTGGTGCTAATTTTCTTATTGTCTCAATATTTGGATTACTTGGAGAATAATGACCTTATGTTATTTCATATCCTAAAAATTTTATTTTTTCCTGTGCAAACTGACATTTTGAATTTTAAGTTTAATGTTTTCTTTTTTACAAATTTGAAATATTGTATCTAAATGAGTTAAATGCTCTTCCCAAGACTGTGAGAAAATTATTATATCATCAAAATAGTTTAAAGCAAAAGTTAACTGATATTTTTGTAAAATTTGTCTTATAGTTCTTTGGAAAACAGCTGGGGAATTTTTCCAGCCAAATGGAAGTCTTAACCATTCATAGAGTCCAAAATTAGTTGTGAAAACCAGCTTCTCTGCGTCTTTTTCATGAATTTTAATGTGCCAATAACCACTTGTTAAGTCGAGCGTAGAGAAAAATTTAGTATGAGTTAAATTATCAATTACAAAGTCTATCAGAGGTACAGGGGTGGAATCTTTTCGTGTGATTTCATTTAGTTTTCTATAATCGATACATATTCTTGATCTTTTCCCTTCATCCTTTTTGTATGCTAAAGTTACAGGGGCAGCATATGGGCTATGGGAGGGTCTAATAAAACCTGCTTTTAACAATTCTTCTATCTGTGTTTGTATTTCTTTAGATTCTTGTTGACTGTTTCTATAAGGGCGTAAACTTATAGGAAGGTCTGAAATTAAATGAATTCTTTGTGGCTCTAAATTGATACAACCTAAATCATACTTATTTTGTGAAAATATGGTTTGAAATTTGTCAAGAAGTTGGGTTAAATCTTCCCATTGCTCACTAGTCTGTTTTGGTAATGTGTCCTCAACAACCATGGCTGGGTTAAACAATCTTTTCAGATCAGCTTCAGGGCTGTCTGGTACTTGATCTAAACCTTTATTATTCTTAACGTTAATATTATCTTCATTATTTGCATTATAATAGTTCATATTTTGATCATTATTAAGAGTTTTACAATATGTCCCATGATATGTTCTCAACTCACCAACACACTTATTTACATATTTAATATTACTTAAATTTTTACCACATTGAAAAATACACATGTTACGAATACTAATGTCAAGCTTAAATAAATGTAAATATTCAAGTCCTAAAATAATATAAGGCAATTTAGTATCAATTACAAACAAATCTATTTGCTTAGATATACATCCAATATTCATATAAACTTTAATTATACCTTTGGGTTGAATAGTCCCACAAGTTTGATTTATTTTTACATTACTATTTTGTATAATTTTAATGTTTTTTAATTGTTTAGATAAATTTATTGGAATTAATGACACATTGCTTCCTGTGTCAATTAGAGTACAAAAGTGCTTGGAACATACCATTGAATCAATAATTAGTTGTCATCCTTGCCTCTGGTTATTTTCGTCATTTCTGGGCGAGTGAAAATGTCGATTCTGTTGTACAAACTGCCTAGGTTGACTGTTAAACTGTTGCCTCCCACTGACTCCCATCATGTGCGATTGATGTGGCTGTCCATGATTTCCTCTAGATTGGAATCGGTACCGTGGATCAGTTCCTCTGTGTACACTACCGTATGCGTGATTCCATCGGGTATAACTTCCAGTATCTACCGGTTTTCGGTCTGCGCTGTCCGGTGTTACTGCGATTAATTGTCGCATCGTTGAGATCCATTCGCAGGGTGTCGAAATCTTCTTGATAACTAGGAACTTTTGATATTGCATGGGACTCGATAATGTCATATGTTTTCCACAATTGAACTGTCATCATAATTTAGTTTCTTCCCCAACGAAAGTTTTTCCGTAAAAAAGGAAATTAATTCTTTAGTATCGTTTAGTTTTAATTTGTGAAATTTTCGAATATCCTCTTGTTTCGTCGCATCGAACACTGTCATTAATAATTCTTTGCTTTCTTGGTAAGACTTTTCAAATAAATGGTTTTCGTACCAAAATTTAAGATAAACTCCCGTGAGATATCTAGGAATATTTTGCTTCTTCCATTGCTCGTCTTTTTGATATTCCAAATATTGTTGATCAAAACAGTCCAGAAAACTTTTAAAACTACTAAACTTATTAAGATCAAATTCAGGAAAAAAGAAGGGTTCTTTGGATGTTTTGACCCTTGACTCCTGCCGGAAAGAGTCGTCCTCCATGGTAGTATCGTTTTCAATGCAGTCGCTCGTTCGAAAAAAAATTGTTGAAGTTCATTCCATTGGTTTCCTCGCGTATTTTGCAGTTCTTTTATTTATCCTGCCGGCTCTTGACAGGCCCCAGACGTGCTGGTAAACTGAGAAGGACATCATCTTCACAATATTCCTTTATTACGTTTCCATCATATATAATCTAACATGGCGGACCTTTTGCCGCGCAATCGGGTGGTATAAAAAAAAAAAACATCTCAGCGAGGAGACGCCAGCCAAGTCCTTTCTAGTATGCGTTCGCCTTCGTCAGCGCTCGTTGCACCTTTTAACAGGCTTGTTTACTCATAAATCCTTACGCGATGGTAAAGAGTTCGCTCTATTTTCATTTATTACTTCCTTAATTTTGAACCTAATTTTTTCAAACCTGACATATATATATAATATAATATATATATATATATATATATATATATATATATATATATATATATATATATATATATATATATATATATATATATATAATATATATATATAATATATATATATATATATATATATATATATATATATATATATATATGGCTAAGTTAATAGTCTTAGAATAGATTGGAAAAATTATATTTTTATTTCACATGTTACATTCAATAAAAAGGAAAAATAGTGTCTATATAAGTAAATTTAACTTATTTTTTCTTTGAAAATTCTTTTAACAGTTTGAAGCAATATAAATTAAATATTTAGCAATTACAGACTAGTTCATTTATTATTAAACAAAATTATCACAATATATTACGATTACAAAACAAAATCATCATAATAAATATAACTACTGTAAGATCGTCTTGTAGTTGAATTAATCAGCTCTAATTAACCGGATTTACCTTTTTTATTATTTCCTTCAAAACACATCACTATATTAATACTTTCATTTACAATTAAAAGTCACATCGAGAACTACAGGCAGCTTCCTCCATTTTTCGTTCGAGACTCCTCTTCTTCTCTCCTTCCCGCTCAAAGTCCAAAACAGTTCACAGCAGCGCCCTCTTTCTAGTCTATCGTGTGCTATGTGTCAAGCCTCCTAGTGTACTATGTGCCACGCCGTTACAATCTAATTATTTCCTCCCATCCTGGAGAAAACTTTTCACGAATGTTGAGTGGAAAGTTTTACTGTGATACCTGAAAAATACTTGACATAGGATCAGTTTATACAGCAGTAGAGAGTTAAGAATTATTTCTTGAAATCCTTTTCTTTTAAACGGAGCTAAAAAATATTTTTAAAAAAATAACGTGCAAGTACCTGTTCTATCCGAAATTAGTACCTTATTTTAAGGAAGACATTAAACTTATCCCTACTAATCTATGTGAACTTTAACATATACAAAATATCATTTAGTGAAATACTGTTACCAAATGCAAACTTTAAAATACAAATACAAATATTAATTATCAAAAAATTAACATACAAATATCAAAAAAATTTTAAATATTAATACCAAAATTGAAAATACAAATACAAATATTAATTATCAAAAAATTAACATACAAATATCAAAAAAAATTTTAAATATTAATACCAAAATTGAAAATAAAAATTCCAAATATCAAAATACAAATACAAATGTTTAAAATACTAATACCAAATATCAAATTTTAAAATACCAATACAAAATATAAAAGTTTAAAATACAAATACAAAATATCAAAAAAATTAAAATACTAATATCAAATATTCATATTAATATACAAATACCAATCATTCTAGACAAAAAAAAATAATAATACAAAGAAAATTCTTATTTTTCCATCAATTCTCATTACAAGTGTGTGTTTTTTTTTCAAGTTTTAAGGAATACGGCTTAAACTATTAGCATTCTGATTCTGTTTTCCCTTCCGATGAGCAATCTCATAATTAAATGCTTGCAAAATTAAGGACCACCTTAAGAGTCTTGGATTAGTCCCAGTATTTTTCTCTAACCAGACCAAGGGATTATGGTCAGTTTGTATGACAAATTTTTGGTATCCATCAAGATAGCATTTCAACTTTTGCACGGCAAAAATAATGGCTGCACATTCTTTTCCGTAGTGCTATATTTTTTGTTCTGTAAGCGACAGCTTTTTGCTCAGGAACATGATGGGATGTTCTTCGTTTTCACATTCTTGCAACAACACAACGCCTATTCCAAGATTGGATGCATCACACTGAATGATGAAGGGTTTTATGAAATCCGGGCTGTATAAAACTGGATTTTTAGATAGTCTTGTCTTGATCTCCTCGAATGCATTCTGGCAAGAACTGTTCCAGTCAACGGTTGATTTTCGATTTCGGCCCTTAAGTAAGTCTGTCAGTGGAGCTGCGATGACTGAAAAAATTCGGGAATATATCTTCTATAATAGCCAGATAATCCTAAAGAGGCTCTAACTTGCGTCTTGTTAGTGGGGATTGGGAAATCTTTAATGACCTGAACCTTTAATTCTCCAGGTGTTCTTAAGCCTTGGCCTACCAAATGTCCAAGATATTTAACGTATGTTTGAGCAAATTGACATTTGGATGGCTTGATATGTAATTTAGCGGAGCGTAGGCGATCAAATACATCTTTTAGATGTTTTAGGTGATCATCCCAGCCTAGTGAAAAGATAGCTATATCATCTAGGTAGGGAACTGCAAAGTCTTCACAATTTCTTAATAAGTTAGCCATAAGTCGACTAAAGTAATAGGGCGCATTTTTCAGACCAAAAGGTAACCTCAATGGTTTAAAAGTTCCAAATGTTGTCACAAACGATGCGTACCTTTGCGCTCGGGGACTCAGGGGTATTTGCCAATACCCTCGAGTAAGATCCAAGATAGAGATATACACTGGTGTGCAAAAATTAAGGACGAAGTCGAAAAATTAGCATATCAGCTGAACGAAGAGGCAGAGCGGACAGAAAGACCAATCAGGAGATTAAGTAAGGTGATGTACGGTAGCACATGCGCAGATATGCAGGTAGACGTAATGGGGGAGTGTCTGAGTAGTATAAAGCATGTTGTCGGTGTAAGATCAGTATTTCTGGCAAAGAGATTGAACGCCGTATAGCAGTTAAAAATCACACCGAGTTGCTGCCTCAGCGAGAAATGGCGAATAATCAATCTGTTAGACGACATCTGGATGCTTTTACCTTAGGTCGAATCATTGGGAAGTTGGAGAAAGGCCGCAGTGTGACAAGTGAGGCTGCAGAGTTCGGAATTGCTCACAGCATCGTTTCACGACTTTGGAGACAATTTCAAACTACAGGAACAGCTATCCGGGGGTTCAGTAGTGGTCGTCCACGAGGAACCACACCCGCAGATGACCGGTACATTGTCTTACAGGCCAGAAGAAACAGGCGGCAGACAGCGGGAGAAATCGCTAGACACACGACACAGGCGACTGGACGACCGATATCGCGTTTTACCGTGGCCAGAAGACTGCACGGTGGTGGTCTGTTTGCACGACGCCCTGTACGGTGTGTACCTTTAACGCCTGCCCATCGGAGAAGGCGTTCTCTGTGGTGCCGGGAACACCGGAATTGGAGAGACAATGAATGGGAACGAGTACTCTTTACAGATGAGAGCAGATTCAGTTTGAGTAGCGATTCTCATCACATACTCATCTGGAGAGAGCGGGGAAGCCGCAATCATCCCTCGAATATCATTGAAAGGGACAGGTATGGAGGTCGCGGTGTTCTCGTTTGGGGAGGCATCATGTTTGGTAGTCGTACAGACCTTCACATCTTCGACGCATGTTCAGTCAACGGGACCCGTTATTGTAACGAGATTCTTCTTCCATATGTGCGTCTTTTTAGAGGCGCTATGGGTCTGCAGTTCCTTTTCATGGACGACAATGCACCATGTCATCGCACAGTAGCTGCCGAACAGCTCTTAGAGAGTGAGGATGTTGAACGTATGGATTGGCCGGCACGATCTCCGGATCTCAATCCCATCGAGCATGTATGGGATTTTCTAGGCAGACGCTTGGCAGCTCGTACCTTACCTCCAGTAACGATTCGGGAGCTTCGATTGGCGCTGCAAGACGAATGGGCAGCAATGCCTCAACAACTCATTGACACCCTCATTCTCAGCATGGGCAGACGCTGTGAAACCTGCCTAGCAGTCAGGGGAGATCATATCCCCTACTAAAGACCGGATGTTTCTTGCTGGACACCCATCACAGGGATGTTTCGGCCTTCAGTTGCATTGCGCTCCATATATAACAACTCCTTAGGGGAGCTAATTTGTGCCCAACATTATATATCTAATATATAAAATTTTCCTGTCACAGTGTTTGTTGCCAAACTCCTCCGAAACGGCTAGACCGATTCTTATGAAATTTTGTGCGTATATTCAGTAGCTCTGTGTGAGAATAGGACGTAAACTATTTTTCATCCTCCTAAGTGATGAGGGTGGTCCACCCTAAGAAAACAGGTTTTTGGCGCCAACATTGATTTGTCTGCATTGTTGTAACACTGTTATTGTTACATAAATGACAAAAGTTGGCGTCAAAAATCGGCTTTCAGCCTAACTGGAATTACATGACGTTGCTCTGTTAACTGTATTAATTAATTTTGTTTTAAAAATAAACGCTTTTAACATGTGATTAACTTGAAATATATTATTAAAATCTCAATTTCAACAATGTTTTACATTTTTCACAGATCTCTATGGACTTTTTATAATTTAAATTCCTAAAAAAAGATAAAACTATTTTTCAAACAGATTGGTACACCTTTTAACCGTTTCCAAAGCTGCCAAATTAATTTGAAACAAACTATTGTAAAACTTCAAAAATTTTTTCGAATTTTGTTATTAAAAAAATTCTGCTCTTTTTAATACATAAAATATTTTTGAAGAAGATCTATTTTTATCGTCTCTTGGGGAGCCGTAATAATGTAACGAAAAGAATTGGAAAAATTGCCAAATGCCAATAATTTTTTACTATGGGAAAGCTATCGCAGAACTCAAGAGTTTGAGGGCTTAAAGCGCACATGCGGAAAAACAACTTACGGAGAGTACGTAAGCAGATAAAAGATTTTTCTGTCAAATAAAAGTGCTTCCTTTCTTTTATAATGAGTTCAAATATTGAATTTTACAGTATTTTTTCAAATCCAACCTATTAGTTTGAATTTTAAGAAATTATTCATTGTTTCATGTGTAAAATAATTAAAACGATCTTAGTTTTTTGTAATACATCGCAATTGACAGCTTTCTTTTAGAGAAATAATTTACTTAAAAAACTTAAAAATATAGGAAAATGCTGCCACGTTTTGATTAAAAATACAATTCCCTTTTCAATCTTTTTTATACAAGGAATGTAAGCAAATTTTTAAGCTCCCCCATACCTCTTTTTCCATAGTTACATATATTGATTCGAAAAATCAAACATCCAGATAAAAGTTGTCGTTTCATAGCTAACGCTAGACATTTTTTGATTCCTTATTTAACGAAAACTGATATATAAATTAATATATTTTTAAGAATTAAAGTTTATTATTATTTATCACTAAATTATTGATTTAATTATAAATTGGTACATTGTCTGTTTTCTTGAGAACAAAAGTGGATTAGCTTTGTAAATTTTTAATCGAAAATAGAAATTGGAAAAAAAAATCTTATCCCTAGGGGGAAAAACCCATGCAATGCTGGGCTGAACGGGAAAATAAAATCTGTCTGACAAATGGAAGAAGTGGAAGAAATTTCTGAGAAGAGGATTTAAATGATACAAATATAGAAACCACTCATATCGCTCAGACACACACACACACATAGAAGTGTTGGCATTTAGAGAGAAAGAGAAAATTTTCATGGGGATAAAATTGTATACAAGGAAAAAACCAGTGCAAACTCCAGGCTAAGTGGTTAGAAAACACACTCGACCAACGGGAAAAAGACGTGGAAGTAGCTTCGGAAAATATTTTTTTAATGACATTAATATAGAAATCACTCACCCCAGGAAGTGCTGACATTGAGAGGGAAAGGGGAATCTACCAAGAGGCATAAAGATATACAATTGAAGAAGCCCGTGCAACGCCGGGCCATCCAGCTAGTATATATATATATATATATATATATATATATATATATATATATATATTTATATATATATATATATATATATATATATATATATTATATATATATATATATTATATATAATATATATATATTATATATATATATATATATATATATATATATATATATATATAT
>BMAU01006145.1:0-31467 GCA_019973935.1 Trichonephila clavipes | reverse complement strand
ACATTCACTCGGCGGATTTTCAGTAACATCAGAACTCGAACTCATGATTAGACGGAAACCCTACCGGAAATGAGTATGTGACATTTAACACTGTTGCGTTGGCCATATTAGTGCATGGAAATTCTCTTTAATATTTAAAGGGTATTTATTCATATACAGTTGTGATTCCCAAAGTGGTCTATATGGACACAGACTACTTTGGCCTCAGGGGCCTAGGGCAAACTGTAAGGAGTCCATGTCAGCGAAAAAATATATTGGGTATCCATGGTGATATGTAAAGGGGAGTCTACGATAAAGGTCACGTGAGCATAGTTCAAAATTACGACACCCGTCGCTAAAAGCCCTCTGAGTACATGAACAATATGCGACGTAAATATTCAATCACTCGGCGGATCTTTAGTAACATCAGAACTCGAACTCATGATTAGACGGAAACCCTACCGGAAATGAGTATGTGACATTTACCACTCTTGTCTCTGGCCATATTAATGCATGTAATGTCTCCTTAAAATTTAAATGATATTAATTAATATAGAGCAGTGATCCCCAAAAAGGTATTTATGGAACCCCAGGGACCTAGGACAAACTGAAAGGAGTCCATGTCAGCGAAAAGATATATTGGGGGTCCATGATGAGGTGTAAATGGGGGTCTACGATAAAGGTCACGTAAGCATAGTTCAAAATTACGACGTACGTCGCTAAAAGCCCTTTGAATAGACGAACATAGTGACGTAAATATTCATTCACTCGGCGGATTTTCAGTAACATCAGAACTCGAACTCATGATTAGACGGAAACCCTACCGGAAATGAGTATGTGACATTTAACACTGTTGCGTTGGCCATATTAATGCATGGAAATTATCTTTAATATTTAAAGGGTATTTATTCATATACAGTTGTGATTCCCAAAGTGGTCTGTATGGAGACAGACTACTTTGGCCTCAGGGGCCTAGGGCAAACTGCCCCTCAGGGGCTCACCTTCTTTAGGTGAGTACGGCGTTCACGCTCCCGAGGTGCCCTAGTGATCTTTTCCTTCTCCCTAGGGGTTTACTGTCTTTGGTAAACACGGGCTTCACGAACCCGGGGAACCCTAGTGAACCTTCTCTATTTTCGGCCCTCTTTCTTGCCATTATAATTTCCCTTTTCTTCTTTTCCACCTCAGGGGCTCACTTTCGGTTGAGTACGGGAGGCCACGTCCCCGAGGTACCCGAGTGAATTTTGAAAAGAAAAAAAACCCAAAAAAAAAATATTTGCTTGGTTAGTGTTTCAGTTACAGGTCCATATTTAACGTTATATTTAGTTCAGTTAGGGGTTGTTTTGTGGTTAATTTTCTTTTGGATATTTTGAGTTTCATTATTTCTACTATTTTAATTTTGGTTTATTTCTTTGGGGTATTTAAAGCAAATGAATTTTACTTTTTTTTTACGTATTGTTAAGACTGGTTTTTGAGTCTGACCCGCATGTTTGCCGTGTGCGGCGACCCGTACCGGGGAAAGTGGAGTCTGGGGTTCCTGTTGCGTGCCCTTTGGCCCATGCTTCTCCGTAGACGGGAGGCAGGAGTGAGCCCGCTCCTGTCAATCGGCTAGTGATTAGTTCTGCGGATTCCAATACGGGTTCTTTTGGAATACCAACGACGGTTGCTTTAGGGTTAGTATTGCAGTTAGGGGTGCCCTGGGTGAACTGGCGGATCCCATCCCGAACCTGTAATACTATACTCCAGTACCACCTCTGAGGTAAGTGCCGTGCCTGACGCATGTCAGATGACCGGCGGGCTGCCTCCCCTTGTTGGGCTCCATGGTGGGTGGAGGCGTACTGGGATGAACACAAAAACACTATCATGGAACCCTTTAGGAACTCCTCCTCTATTGAGGAGCAACAAATTGTGCCAGATTCCGCTCGTTACTTTATTATGCGAACGACGGAAACTTTTTCCAAGGTGTCTCCGTTTTTGATTGAGAAAGCCATATCGGGTAGTATAGGAGCTGTGAAGACCATACGCAAGATGCGCTCCGGTGATCTCTTCATCGAAGTGTCATCTTCGCAGCAGGCTTCAGCCCTAACGAAACTCCGTCATTTAGCTACCATTGATGTAACGGTCGTCGCCCATAGATCCCTTAATTATTCCCGTGGTGTTATATCTGCAGCGGATTTGCTGCATGTATCGACAGAGGAAATTTTAGAGAACTTGCAGGACCAGAAGGTCTGTGGAGTGAAGCGTATTACGATAAGGCGGGATGGTCAGGTGCTTGATACTAAGCACCTCATTCTGACCTTTGCAACGCCTGATCTCCCACAGTCCGTCAAGGCCGCATACCTTAATTGCCCTGTCCGTCCATATATCCCCAATCCTCTCAGATGTTTTCAATGCCAGCGTTTTGGACACTCTAAATTAACCTGTCGTGGCCAAGCCACCTGCGCTAGATGTGCCGAAGTCGGACACGACAGCGCTGATTGCAAAGCCCGGGAAAAATGCGTGAATTGCAAAGGGGATCATACATCCTATTCTCGATCATGCCCCAATTGGTCTTTGGAGAAGGAAATAACTGCCCTTAAAATTAAAAATAAAATATCGTATCCAGAGGCGCGGCGTATTGTTTCGTCCCGTACGCCGGTCGCTGGAGTTTCATATGCAGCAGTTGTTAAAACTACTCAAATATCCGCATCTACCCAATACAATTTAGATGATTTAAAAACCAGACCCCGTTATCCCCAGTAAAATCAAGCCATAAAAAATTAGTGATTACAGATAAAACTGTATCTAAAACATCCACTCCAAAACCTTCCCATAAAAACGTATCGAGAGGTTAAAGGACTCAAAGGTCCTTCAAAATAAAAAAAAAAAGATCCAACCTGTCTAAAAAACCCACCAGACCTCAGAGGTCGACATGTTGGATCTACATGGTTCGGAGGATGATGAAAGTTTAATGGGTGATCCTTCACCCACTCTACCAATATCTAGCTCCAAACAAGGAGCGATTGCGAAGAATTCATGACCTCCTTTATTTCCTGGAACTGCCGTGGTCTAAGGACGCGACTCGTTGATCTCAAATCCATCATATCCACGTACCAGCCTGCATGCGTTGCTCTTCAGGAGACATTTCTGAAGAGTACCATGCCAATGCGAGTACGTGGTTATAATTGTGTATGACGGGATGTAGATGGCGATACATCTCCAACCGGAGGTGTATGCCTCTTCACGTCTAATCTGTATCCCAGTACTGTCGTCACACTGCACACATCGTTACAGGCTGTGGCTGTACGGATTCACATCCATTCTTTAGTCACAGTCTGCTGTGTTTATCTACCACCTAACGATGTTGTGCCACAAGTGGATTTGAATCATTTAGTCAGTCAATTGCCAGCTCCTTTTATTTTGCTCGGTGACTTTAACGGACACAGCCCTCTGTGGGGGCATGATGATACAAACTCTCGTGGGCGACAGATTGAACAGTTGATCTCGGATCAATGTCTCTGTCTGCTCAACAACGACGAGAAAACTTATTTCCATGCACCCACGAGGACATTTCACTCCCTCGATCTAGCCATCTGTTCTCCAACTCTGCTACCGATGTTGAATTTCGAGGTTGCTAACGATCTGCACAACAGCGATCATTTCCCTCTCTAGTCTCGCATGTTAATGGTGCGGGGACACGTTTTCGTCCCCCCACTTATCATTTTCATCGCGCAGACTGGGATCAATTCACACGGTTAGCGATTATCTCAGGCACAATGGTCCAGAACAGGGCAGTTGATGAAGCAGTTTTCAATGTCACTGAAGCTATTCGGAATGCTGCTGATGCAGCCATTCCCAAAACATCCAATTCCCCTCGAAAGCTGTGCAAACCATGGTGGAACGCTTCCTGCCAACAAGCCAAAAAGGAACAAAGGAGGGCGTGGGGTATTTTCAGGAGGTACCCCACCACTGATAATCTCATAGCGTTCAAACGTGCGAAAGCGTTAGCTCGTAGAATACGTCGTCAATGCCAGAGAGAATCTTGGATCCAGTATGTGTCTTCAATCACATCGTCAACTACCAGTCAACAGTTATGGAGAAAGGTCAAAGCAGCGAATGGCCTTTATCGGGATTTTAACATTCCGATATTGGAAACTTCTACTGCTTTGTATTCGTCACCTTTAGATGTGGCCAACTTGATTGGCAAAACATTTGCTAGTGTGTCCAGCTCCGATTCATATAGCCCTGCATTCCAGGCGACTAAGAATCGTTTAGAGCGGACACCTATCAACTTCAGATGCCGACAACCTTTCCAATATAACTGTGACTTTGACATGTTTGAATTGAAGAGAGCCTTATCATCGGCCCACAATACTAGTCCAGGTCCTGATGGAATATCCTATGTATTGCTTCGCCATTTGAGCGAGGATTCACTAGTAAGTCTCCTTTACCTATTCAACCGAATATGGAGGGAGCAGGTGTATCCTACTCAATGGCAAGAAGCCATAGTGATCCCCATTTTAAAACCTGGAAAAGATCCTAAGAACCCTCTCAGCTATCGACCGATAGCACTCACGAGCTGCCTTTGTAAGACACTAGAACGTATGGTCAATGCCCGTCTCGTTTACCAGTTAGAAAAGAGCAAATGCATTCCTCTGTTTCAGAGTGGCTTCCGTAAAGGAAGGTCCACTCTCGATAACATCATTCAGCTGGAAAGCAAAATTAGAAACGCTTTTGTCCGGAGGAATCATTTAGTTTCTATCTTTTTCGATATCGAGAAGGCATATGATCGTACTTGGCGCTATGGGATACTTCGCACTTTATTTAATTTTGGATTCAGAGGCAATTTGCCTACTTTTATTAAAAAGTTTTTAAATCTTCGTACTTTTAGAGTGAGACTGGGTGGCACTCTCTCTGCTCCTTTTACCCAAGCTGAGGGAGTTCCTCAGGGGAGTATTTTGAGTGTCACCCTTTTTATTTGTCATATTTCATCCATCTTAAGTATTTTATCGCCCTCTATACAGGCTTCACTATACGTGGACGATCTACAGATCAGTTGTGAAGGTTCGGACATGCGCATGATTGAACGACAGTTGCAAACTGCCGTCAACAACATTTTAAAGTGGTGCGACACCAACGGTCATAGTATTTCGGCGAGCAAGAGTTGCTGCGTGCACTTTTGCCGCAAACGGGGTATTCATCCCGACCCCGAAATACGCATCCGTGATATACAAATTCCCGTAGTTCCCGACGTACGATTCCTCGGAGTAATTTTCGACCGTCGGCTCACTTTCCTTCCGCATATTTTACAATTGCGGAAGAGGTGTGAAAAGTCTCTAAACCTCTTGAAGGTGTTGTCAAACACCTCTTGGGGGGCGGATCGAACATCATTACTCCGAGTGTACCAGGCAATCGTACTCTCTCGCATCGACTACGGATGTGTTGTATACGGATCAGCGTGCAACTCTACTCTGAAAAAACTTGACCCCGTCCACCATATGGCATTGAGAATCTGCTCGGGTGCGTTTCGCACATCACCGGTGCAGAGTCTCTATGTTAACTGTCATCAGCTTCCTCTAGATCTTCGACGGAGGAAGCTGTCTCTTGCGTTTTATTTTAAGATCTTGTCCGTGCCTTCACATCCTCTGCAGAATGTGTATATGAGTACCAGCATGAAGAGACTTTATGATGCACGGCCGTCTAACATCCGGCCGTTTATGGATAGGATGAAGCTTCATATTTCTGAACTCGACCTACCTAACGTGCGTATCCAGCAAAGGAACCTTTTCATATTCCAACCTTGGAATACGCCACGGTTCCATTATATCAACCCTTTTGCCACTTACAGTAAATCCACTGTAGCGCCTGTCGTCTTTCAACGCGTCTTCGCCTACCACCGCAGTCAGTATAGTCGTTATTCGGCCATCTACACTGATGGTTCGAAACGTGCAGATTACGTTGGCTGTGGAGTCGTGATTGAAGATATTATGCACGGTTATAGGCTCGACACTTCTTGCAGCATTTTCACTGCCGAGATGTCAGCGAAAAATATATTGGGTATCCATGGTGATATGTAAAGGGGAGTCTACGATAAAGGTCACGTGAGCATAGTTCAAAATTACGACATCCGTCGCTAAAAGCCCTCTGAGTACATGAACAATATGCGACGTAAATATTCAATCACTCGGCGGATCTTTAGTAACATCAGAACTCGAACTCATGATTAGACGGAAACCCTACCGGAAATGAGTATGTGACATTTACCACTCTTGTCTCTGGCCATATTAATGCATGTAATGTCTCCTTAAAATTTAAATGATATTAATTAATATAGAGCAGTGATCCCCAAAAAGGTATTTATGGAACCCCAGGGACCTAGGACAAACTGAAAGGAGTCCATGTCAGCGAAAAGATATATTGGGGGTCCATGATGAGGTGTAAATGGGGGTCTACGATAAAGGTCACGTAAGCATAGTTCAAAATTACGACGTACGTCGCTAAAAGCCCTTTGAATAGACGAACATAGTGACGTAAATATTCATTCACTCGGCGGATTTTCAGTAACATCAGAACTCGAACTCATGATTAGACGGAAACCCTACCGGAAATGAGTATGTGACATTTAACACTGTTGCGTTGGCCATATTAATGCATGGAAATTCTCTTTAATATTTAAAGGGTATTTATTCATATACAGTTGTGATTCCCAAAGTGGTCTGTATGGAGACAGACTACTTTGGCCTCAGGGGCCTAGGGCAAACTGTAAGGAGTCCATGTCAGCGAAAAAATATATTGGGTATCCATGGTGATATGTAAAGGGGAGTCTACGATAAAGGTCACGTGAGCATAGTTCAAAATTACGACATCCGTCGCTAAAAGCCCTCTGAGTACATGAACAATATGCGACGTAAATATTCAATCACTCGGCGGATCTTTAGTAACATCAGAACTCGAACTCATGATTAGACGGAAACCCTACCGGAAATGAGTATGTGACATTTAACACTGTTGCGTTGGCCATATTAATGCATGGAAATGTCTCTTTAAATTTAAAAGGGTATTTATTCATATACAGTTGTGATTCCCAAAGTGGTCTGTATGGAGACAGACTACTTTGGCCTCAGGGGCCTAGGGCAAACTGTAAGGAGTCCATGTCAGCGAAAAATATATTGGGTATCCATGGTGATATGTAAAAACCCTACCGGGGAGTCTACGATAAAGGTCACGTGAGCATAGTTCAAAATTACGACATCCGTCGCTAAAAGCCCTCTGAATCACGTACATGAACAATATGCGACGTAAAATATTCAATCACTCGGCGGATCTTTAGTAACATCAGAACTCGAACTCATGATTAGACGGAAACCCTACCGGAAATGAGTATGTGACATTTAACACTGTTGTCGTTGGCCATATTAATGCATGGAAATTCTCTTTAATATTTAAATGTATTTATTCATATATAGTTGTGATTCCCAAAGTGGTCTGTATGGAACCTACTTTGGCCTCAGGGACCTAGGGCAAACTGTAAGGAGTCCATGTCAGCGAAAAAATATATTGGGGGTCCATGGTGATATGTAAAGGGGGTCTACGATAAAGGTCACGTGAGCATAGTTCAAAATTACGACATCCGTCGCTAAAAGCCCTGAGTTGAATAGACATGAACAATATGTGACGTAAATATTCAATCACTCGGCGGATCTTTAGTAACATCAGAACTCGAACTCATGATTAGACGGAAACCCTACCGGAAATGAGTATGTGACATTTAACACTGTTGCGTTGGCCATATTAATGCATGGAAATTCTCTTTAATATTTAAAGGGTATTTATTCATATACAGTTGTGATTCCCAAAGTGGTCTGTATGGAGACAGACTACTTTGGCCTCAGGGGCCTAGGGCAAACTGTAAGGAGTCCATGTCAGCGAAAAATATATTGGGTATCCATGGTGATATGTAAAGGGGAGTCTACGATAAAGGTCACGTGAGCATAGTTCAAAATTACGACATCCGTCGCTAAAAGCCCTCTGAGTACATGAACAATATGCGACGTAAATATTCAATCACTCGGCGGATCTTTAGTAACATCAGAACTCGAACTCATGATTAGACGGAAACCCTACCGGAAATGAGTATGTGACATTTACCACTCTTGTCTCTGGCCATATTAATGCATGTAATGTCTCCTTTAAATTTAAATGATATTAATTAATATAGAGCAGTGATCCCCAAAGTGGTATTTATGGAACCCCAGGGGACAAACTGAAAGGAGTCTAGGGCAAACTGAAAGGAGTCCATGTCAGCGAAAAATATATTGGGGGTCCATGATGAGGTGTAAATGGGGGTCTACGATAAAGGTCACGTAAGCATAGTTCAAAATTACGACATCCGTCGCTAAAAGCCCTTTGAATAGATGAACAATATGACGTAAATATTCATTCACTCGGCGGATTTTAGTAACATCAGAACTCGAACTCATGATTAGACGGAAACCCTACCGGAAATGAGTATGTGACATTTAACACTGTTGCGTTGGCCATATTAATGCATGGAAATTCTCTTTAATATTTAAAGGGTATTTATTCATATACAGTTGTGATTCCCAAAGTGGTCTGTATGGAGACAGACTACTTTGGCCTCAGGGGCCTAGGGCAAACTGTAAGGAGTCCATGTCACGAAAAAATATATTGGGTATCCATGGTGACTACGATAAAGGTCACGGCCAAAATTACGACATCCGTCGCTAAAAGCCCTCTGAGTACCAATAGGACGTAAATATTCAAACTGTAACATCAGAACTCGAGTCCATGTCATTTACCACTCTTGCGAAAAATATATTTAAAGGGATATTTATTCATATAGGTATCCATGGTGGATGATCCATGTCAGTATATTGGGGGTCCATGGGATAAAGGTCTCTACGATAAAGGTCACGTGAGCATAGTTCAAAATTACGACATCCGTCGCTAAAAGCCCTCTGAGCCCTGAACATAGAACGAATATGCGACGTAAATATTCAATCACTCGGCGGATCTTTAGTAACATCAGAACTCGAACTCATGATTAGACGGAAACCCTACCGGAAATGAGTATGTGACATTTACCACTCTTGTCGTTGGCCATATTAATGCATGTAATGTCTCCTTAAAATTTAAATGATATTTAATTAATATAGAGCAGTGATCCCCAAAGTATTTTATGTATGGATACAAAATTTAAATGATATTAATTAATATAGAGCAGTGATCCCCAAAAGATGGAATGGCCCAGGGACCTAGGACAAACTGAAAGGAGTCCATGTCAGCGAAAAAATATATTGGGGGTCCATGATGAGGTGTAAATGGGGGTCTACGATAAAGGTCACGTAAGCATAGTTCAAAATTACGACGTACGTCGCTAAAAGCCCTTTGAATAGACGAACATAGTGACGTAAATATTCATTCACTCGGCGGATCTTTAGTAACATCAGAACTCGAACTCATGATTAGACGGAAACCCTACCGGAAATGAGTATGTGACATTTAACACTGTTGCGTTGGCCATATTAATGCATGGAAATTCTCTTTAATATTTAAAGGGTATTTATTCATATACAGTTGTGATTCCCAAAGTGGTCTGTATGGAGACAGACTACTTTGGCCTCAGGGGCCTAGGGCAAACTGTAAGGAGTCCATGTCAGCGAAAAAATATATTGGGTATCCATGGTGATATGTAAAGGGGAGTCTACGATAAAGGTCACGTGAGCATAGTTCAAAATTACGACATCCGTCCGTCCTAAAAGCCCTCTGAGTACATGAACAATATGCGACGTAAATATTCAATCACTCGGCGGATCTTTAGTAACATCAGAACTCGAACTCATGATTAGACGGAAACCCTACCGGAAATGAGTATGTGACATTTAACACTGTTGCGTTGGCCATATTAATGCATGGAAATTCTCTTTAATATTTAAAGGGTATTTATTCATATACAGTTGTGATTCCCAAAGTGGTCTGTATGGAGACAGACTACTTTGGCCTCAGGGGCCTAGGGCAAACTGTAAGGAGTCCATGTCAGCGAAAAAAATATATTGGGTATCCATGGTGATATGTAAAGGGGAGTCTACGATAAAGGTCACGTGAGCATAGTTCAAAATTACGACATCCGTCGCTAAAAGCCCTCTGAGTACATGAACAATATGCGACGTAAATATTCAATCACTCGGCGGATCTTTAGTAACATCAGAACTCGAACTCATGATTAGACGGAAACCCTACCGGAAATGAGTATATGACATTTACCACTCTTGTCTCTGGCCATATTAATGCATGTAATGTCTCCTTAAAATTTAAATGATATTAATTAATATAGAGCAGTGATCCCCAAAAAGGTATTTATGGAACCCCAGGGACCTAGGACAAACTGAAAGGAGTCCATGTCAGCGAAAAGATATATTGGGGGTCCATGATGAGGTGTAAATGGGGGTCTACGATAAAGGTCACGTAAGCATAGTTCAAAATTACGACGTACGTCGCTAAAAGCCCTTTGAATAGACGAACATAGTGACGTAAATATTCATTCACTCGGCGGATTTTCAGTAACATCAGAACTCGAACTCATGATTAGACGGAAACCCTACCGGAAATGAGTATGTGACATTTAACACTGTTGCGTTGGCCATATTAATGCATGGAAATTCTCTTTAATATTTAAAGGGTATTTATTCATATACAGTTGTGATTCCCAAAGTGGTCTGTATGGAGACAGACTACTTTGGCCTCAGGGGCTAGGGCAAACTGTAAGGAGTCCATGTCAGCGAAAAAATATATTGGGTATCCATGGTGATATGTAAAGGGGAGTCTACGATAAAGGTCACGTGAGCATAGTTCAAAATTACGACATCCGTCGCTAAAAGCCCTCTGAGTACATGAACAATATGCGAACAATATGTACGTAAATATTCAATCACTCGGCGGATCTTTAGTAACATCAGAACTCGAACTCATGATTAGACGGAAACCCTACCGGAAATGAGTATGTGACATTTACCACTCTTGTCTCTGGCCATATTAATGCATGTAATGTCTCCTTAAAATTTAAATGATATTAATTAATATAGAGCAGTGATCCCCAAAAGGTATTTATGGAACCCCAGGGACCTAGGACAAACTGAAAGGAGTCCATGTCAGCGAAAAGATATATTGGGGGTCCATGATGAGGTGTAAATGGGGGTCTACGATAAAGGTCACGTAAGCATAGTTCAAAATTACGACGTACGTCGTCGCTAAAAGCCCTGAATAGACGAACATAGTGACGTAAATATTCATTCACTCGGCGGATTTTCAGTAACATCAGAACTCGAACTCATGATTAGACGGAAACCCTACCGGAAATGAGTATGTGACATTTAACACTGTTGCGTTGGCCATATTAATGCATGGAAATTCTCTTTAATATTTAAAGGGTATTTATTCATATACAGTTGTGATTCCCAAAGTGGTCTGTATGGAGACAGACTACTTTGGCCTCAGGGGCCTAGGGCAAACTGTAAGGAGTCCATGTCAGCGAAAAATATATTGGGTTGGGTATCCATGGTGATATGTAAAGGGGAGTCTACGATAAAGGTCACGTGAGCATAGTTCAAAATTACGACATCCGTCGCTAAAAGCCCTCTGAGTACATGAACAATATGCGACGTAAATATTCAATCACTCGGCGGATCTTTAGTAACATCAGAACTCGAACTCATGATTAGACGGAAACCCTACCGGAAATGAGTATGTGACATTTAACACTGTTGCGTTGGCCATATTAATGCATGGAAATTCTCTTTAATATTTAAAGGGTATTTATTCATATACAGTTGTGATTCCCAAAGTGGTCTGTATGGAGACAGACTACTTTGGCCTCAGGGGCCTAGGGCAAACTGTAAGGAGTCCATGTCAGCGAAAAATATATTGGGTATCCATGGTGATATGTAAAGGGGAGTCTACGATAAAGGTCACGTGAGCATAGTTCAAAATTACGACATCCGTCGCTAAAAGCCCTCTGAGTACATGAACAATATGCGACGTAAATATTCAATCACTCGGCGGATCTTTAGTAACATCAGAACTCGAACTCATGATTAGACGGAAACCCTACCGGAAATGAGTATGTGACATTTACCACTCTTGTCTCTGGCCATATTAATGCATGTAATGTCTCCTTAAAATTTAAATGATATTAATTAATATAGAGCAGTGATCCCCAAAAGGTATTTATGGAACCCCAGGGACCTAGGACAAACTGAAAGGAGTCCATGTCAGCGAAAAGATATATTGGGGGTCCATGATGAGGTGTAAATGGGGGTCTACGATAAAGGTCACGTAAGCATAGTTCAAAATTACGACGTACGTCGCTAAAAGCCCTTTGAATAGACGAACATAGTGACGTAAATATTCATTCACTCGGCGGATTTTCAGTAACATCAGAACTCGAACTCATGATTAGACGGAAACCCTACCGGAAATGAGTATGTGACATTTAACACTGTTGCGTTGGCCATATTAATGCATGGAAATTCTCTTTAATATTTAAAGGGTATTTATTCATATACAGTTGTGATTCCCAAAGTGGTCTGTATGGAGACAGACTACTTTGGCCTCAGGGGCCTAGGGCAAACTGTAAGGAGTCCATGTCAGCGAAAAATATATTGGGTATCCATGGTGATATGTAAAGGGGAGTCTACGATAAAGGTCACGTGAGCATAGTTCAAAATTACGACATCCGTCGCTAAAAGCCCTCTGTACATGAACAATATGCGACGTAAATATTCAATCACTCGGCGGATCTTTAGTAACATCAGAACTCGAACTCATGATTAGACGGAAACCCTACCGGAAATGAGTATGTGACATTTACCACTCTTTGTCTCTGGGCCATATTAATGCATGGAAATTCTCTTTAAATTTAAATGATATATTCATATACAGCAGTGATCCCCAAAGTTTATGGAACAGACTACTTTGGACCTAGGGTCAAAATCCTGAAAGGAGTCCATGTCAGCGAAAAATATATTGGGGGTCCATGATGAGGTGTAAATGGGGGTCTACGATAAAGGTCACGTGAGCATAGTTCAAAATTACGACATCCGTCGCTAAAAGCCCTTTGAATAGACGAACATAGTGACGTAAATATTCATTCACTCGGCGGATCTTTAGTAACATCAGAACTCGAACTCATGATTAGACGGAAACCCTACCGGAAATGAGTATGTGACATTTAACACTGTTGCGTTGGCCATATTAATGCATGGAAATTCTCTTTAATATTTAAAGGGTATTTATTCATATACAGTTGTGATTCCCAAAGTGGTCTGTATGGAGACAGACTACTTTGGCCTCAGGGGGGCAAACTGTAAGGAGTCCATGTCAGCGAAAAAATATATTGGGTATCCATGGTGATGTAAAGGGGGTCTACGATAAAATGGGGTCACGATAAAGTCACGTGAAAGTTCAAAATTACGACATCCGTCGCTAAAAGCCCTCTGAGTACATGAACAATATATGCGTAAATATTCAATCACTCGGCGGATCTTTAGTAACATCGAACTCATGATTAGACGGAAACCCTACCGGAAATGAGTATGTGACATTTACGATATTAATGCATGTAAGTCAAATTTAAATGTATTAATTCAATATAGAGCAGTGATCCCAAAAGGTACATCCCCAGTCGGGCAAACTGTAAAAGTCCATGTCAGCGAAAAATATATTGGGGGTCCATGATGAGGTGTAAATGGGGGTCTACGATAAAGGTCACGTGAGCATAGTTCAAAATTACGACATCGTCGCTAAAAGCCCTCTGAATATGAACAATATGCGACGTAAATATTCATCACTCGGCGGATCTTTAGTAACATCAGAACTCGAACTCATGATTAGACGGAAACCCTACCGGAAATGAGTATGTGACATTTAACACTGTTGCGTTGGCCATATTAATGCATGGAAATTATCTTTAATATTTAAAGGGTATTTATTCATATACAGTTGTGATTCCCAAAGTGGTCTGTATGGAGACAGACTACTTTGGCCTCAGGGGCCTAGGGCAAACTGTAAGGAGTCCATGTCAGCGAAAAATATATTGGGTATCCATGGTGATATGTAAAGGGGAGTCTACGATAAAGGTCACGTGAGCATAGTTCAAAATTACGACATCCGTCGCTAAAAGCCCTCTGAGTACATGAACAATATGCGACGTAAATATTCAATCACTCGGCGGATCTTTAGTAACATCAGAACTCGAACTCATGATTAGACGGAAACCCTACCGGAAATGAGTATGTGACATTTACCACTCTTGTCTCTGGCCATATTAATGCATGTAATGTCTCCTTAAAATTTAAATGATATTAATTAATATAGAGCAGTGATCCCCAAAAAGGTATTTATGGAACCCCAGGGACCTAGGACAAACTGAAAGGAGTCCATGTCAGCGAAAAGATATATTGGGGGTCCATGATGAGGTGTAAATGGGGGTCTACGATAAAGGTCACGTAAGCATAGTTCAAAATTACGACGTACGTCGCTAAAAGCCCTTTGAATAGACGAACATAGTGACGTAAATATTCATTCACTCGGCGGATTTTCAGTAACATCAGAACTCGAACTCATGATTAGACGGAAACCCTACCGGAAATGAGTATGTGACATTTAACACTGTTGCGTTGGCCATATTAATGCATGGAAATTCTCTTTAATATTTAAAGGGTATTTATTCATATACAGTTGTGATTCCCAAAGTGGTCTGTATGTTGTGAGTCCATGTCAGCGAAAAATATTTATTGGGTATCCAAAAAGGTCTGTATGGATGGACAAACTGAAAGGAGTCCATGTCAGCGAAAAGATATATTGGGGGTCCATGATGAAAAATGGGGGTCTACGATAAAGGTCACGTAGCATAGTTCAAAATTACGACATACGTCGCTAAAAGCCCTGAGCCTCAATATGCGACGGGCGGATCTTTAGTAACATCAGAACTCGGATTAGACAAACTGTAAATGAGTAGTCCATGTCATATTAATGCATGAAAAAATATTTAAATGATATTTATTCATATAGAGGTATCCATGGTGATATGGAACCTAAAAGGAGTCCATGTCAGCGAAAAATATATTGGGGGTCCATGGTGATATGTAAATGGGGAGTCTACGATAAAGGTCACGTGAGCATAGTTCAAAATTACGACATCCGTCGCTAAAAGCCCTCTGAGTACATGAACAATATGCGACGTAAATATTCAATCACTCGGCGGATCTTTAGTAACATCAGAACTCGAACTCATGATTAGACGGAAACCCTACCGGAAATGAGTATGTGACATTTAACACTGTTGCGTTGGCCATATTAATGCATGGAAATTCTCTTTAATATTTAAAGGGTATTTATTCATATACAGTTGTGATTCCCAAAGTGGTCTGTATGGAGACAGACTACTTTGGCCTCAGGGGCCTAGGGCAAACTGTAAGGAGTCCATGTCAGCGAAAAATATATTGGGTATCCATGGTGATATGTAAATGTAAAGGGGAGTCTACGATAAAGGTCACGTGAGCATAGTTCAAAATTACGACATCCGTCGCTAAAAGCCCTCTGAGTACATGAACAATATGCGACGTAAATATTCAATCACTCGGCGGATCTTTAGTAACATCAGAACTCGAACTCATGATTAGACGGAAACCCTACCGGAAATGAGTATGTGACATTTACCACTCTTGTCTCTGGCCATATTAATGCATGTAATGTGTCTCTCTTAAAATTTAAATGATATTAATTAATATAGAGCAGTGATCCCCAAAAAGGTATTTATGGAACCCCAGGGACCTAGGACAAACTGAAAGGAGTCCATGTCAGCGAAAAGATATATTGGGGGTCCATGATGAGGTGTAAATGGGGGTCTACGATAAAGGTCACGTAAGCATAGTTCAAAATTACGACGTACGTCGCTAAAAGCCCTTTGAATAGACGAACATAGTGACGTAAATATTCATTCACTCGGCGGATTTTCAGTAACATCAGAACTCGAACTCATGATTAGACGGAAACCCTACCGGAAATGAGTATGTGACATTTAACACTGTTGCGTTGGCCATATTAATGCATGGAAATTCTCTTTAATATTTAAAGGGTATTTATTCATATACAGTTGTGATTCCCAAAGTGGTCTGTATGGAGACAGACTACTTTGGCCTCAGGGGCCTAGGGCAAACTGTAAGGAGTCCATGTCAGCGAAAAATATATTGGGTATCCATGAGTGATATGTAAAGGGGAGTCTACGATAAAGTGATATGTAAAGGGGAGTCTACGATAAAGGTCACGTGAGCATAGTTCAAAATTACGACATCCGTCGCTAAAAGCCCTCTGAGTACATGAACAATATGCGACGTAAATATTCAATCACTCGGCGGATCTTTAGTAACATCAGAACTCGAACTCATGATTAGACGGAAACCCTACCGGAAATGAGTATGTGACATTTACCACTCTTGTCTCCATATTAATGCATGTAATGTCTCCCAATATTTAAATGATATTATTAATATAGAGTTGTGATTCCCTTAAAATTTAAAACTGATATTAATTAATATAGCAGTAGTTCAATTACCGCTAAAAGGTATTTATGGAACCCCAGGGACAGAACTAACTCATGATTAGACAAACTGAAAGGAGTCCATGTCATATTAATGCAAAAGATAAAATTTAAATGGGGGTGATCCCAAAGTGGTATTTATGGAGGTGTAAGGACAAACTGGGGGAGTCCATGTCAGCGAAAAAATATATTGGGGGTCCATGATGAGGTGTAAATGGGGGTCTACGATAAAGGTCACGTAGCATAGTTCAAAATTACGACGTACGTCGCTAAAAGCCCTTTGAATAGACGAACATAGTGACGTAAATATTCATTCACTCGGCGGATTTTCAGTAACATCAGAACTCGAACTCATGATTAGACGGAAACCCTACCGGAAATGAGTATGTGACATTTAACACTGTTGCGTTGGCCATATTAATGCATGGAAATTCTCTTTAATATTTAAAGGGTATTTATTCATATACAGTTGTGATTCCCAAAGTGGTCTGTATGGAGACAGACTACTTTGGCCTCAGGGGCCTAGGGCAAACTGTAAGGAGTCCATGTCAGCGAAAAATATATTGGGTATCCATGGTGATATGTAAAGGGGAGTCTACGATAAAGGTCACGTGAGCATAGTTCAAAATTACGACATCCGTCGCTAAAAGCCCTCTGAGTACATGAACAATATGCGACGTAAATATTCAATCACTCGGCGGATCTTTAGTAACATCAGAACTCGAACTCATGATTAGACGGAAACCCTACCGGAAATGAGTATGTGACATTTAACACTCTTGTCTCTGGCCATATTAATGCATGTAATGTCTCCTACTTTGCGTATTTAAAGGGTATTTATTCATATACAGTTGTGATTCCCAAAAAGTCTGTATGGAACCCCAGGGACCTAGGACAAACTGAAAGGAGTCCATGTCAGCGAAAAAATATATATTGGGGGTCCATGATGATATGTAAATGGGGAGTCTACGATAAAGGTCACGTGAGCATAGTTCAAAATTACGACATCCGTCGCTAAAAGCCCTACATAGTGACGTAAATATTCATTCACTCGGCGGATTTTAGTAACATCAGAACTCGAACTCATGATTAGACGGAAACCCTACCGGAAATGAGTATGTGACATTTAACACTGTTGCGTTGGCCATATTAATGCATGGAAATTCTCTTTAATATTTAAAGGGTATTTATTCATATACAGTTGTGATTCCCAAAGTGGTCTGTATGGAGACAGACTACTTTGGCCTCAGGGGCCTAGGGCAAACTGTAAGGAGTCCATGTCAGCGAAAAATATATTGGGTATCCATGGTGATATGTAAAGGGGAGTCTACGATAAAGGTCACGTGAGCATAGTTCAAAATTACGACATCCGTCGCTAAAAGCCCTCTGAGTACATGAACAATATGCGACGTAAATATTCAATCACTCGGCGGATCTTTAGTAACATCAGAACTCGAACTCATGATTAGACGGAAACCCTACCGGAAATGAGTATGTGACATTTACCACTCTTGTCTCTGGCCATATTAATGCATGTAATGTCTCCTTAAAATTTAAATGATATTAATTAATATAGAGCAGTGATCCCCAAAAAGGTATTTATGGAACCCCCATGTCAGGGACCTAGGACAAACTGAAAGGAGTCCATGTCAGCGAAAAATATATTCATTCACTCGGCGGATCCATGGGGGGTCCATGATGAGGTGTAAATGGGGGTCTACGATAAAGGTCACGTAAGCATAGTTCAAAATTACGACGACGTACGTCGCTAAAAGCCCTTTGAATAGACGAACATAGTGACGTAAATATTCATTCACTCGGCGGATTTTCAGTAACATCAGAACTCGAACTCATGATTAGACGGAAACCCTACCGGAAATGAGTATGTGACATTTAACACTGTTGCGTTGGCCATATTAATGCATGAAATTCTCTTTAATATTTAAAGGGTATTTATTCATATACAGTTGTGATTCCCAAAGTGGTCTGTATGGAGACAGACTACTTTGGCCTCAGGGGCCTAGGGCAAACTGTAAGGAGTCCATGTCAGCGAAAAATATATTGGGTATCCATGGTGATATGTAAAGGGGAGTCTACGATAAAGGTCACGTGAGCATAGTTCAAAATTACGACATCCGTCGCTAAAAGCCCTCTGAGTACATGAACAATATGCGACGTAAATATTCAATCACTCGGCGGATCTTTAGTAACATCAGAACTCGAACTCATGATTAGACGGAAACCCTACCGGAAATGAGTATGTGACATTTACCACTCTTGTCTCTGGCCATATTAATGCATGTAATGTCTCCTTAAAATTTAAATGATATTAATTAATATAGAGCAGTGATCCCCAAAAGGTATTTATGGAACCCCAGGGACCTAGGACAAACTGAAAGGAGTCCATGTCAGCGAAAAGAATATATTGGGGGTCCATGATGATGATGAGGTGTAAATGGGGGTCTACGATAAAGGTCACGTAAGCATAGTTCAAAATTACGACGTACGTCGCTAAAAGCCCTTTGAATAGACGAACATAGTGACGTAAATATTCATTCACTCGGCGGATTTTCAGTAACATCAGAACTCGAACTCATGATTAGACGGAAACCCTACCGGAAATGAGTATGTGACATTTAACACTGTTGCGTTGGCCATATTAATGCATGGAAATTCTCTTTAATATTTAAAGGGTATTTATTCATATACAGTTGTGATTCCCAAAGTGGTCTGTATGGAGACAGACTACTTTGGCCTCAGGGGCCTAGGGCAAACTGTAAGGAGTCCATGTCAGCGAAAAATATATTGGGTATCCATGGTGATATGTAAAAAATATATTGGGAGTCTACGATAAAGGTCACGTGAGCATAGTTCAAAATTACGACATCCGTCGCTAAAAGCCCTCTGAGTACATGAACAATATGCGACGTAAATATTCAATCACTCGGCGGATCTTTAGTAACATCAGAACAGAACGAACTCATGATTAGACGGAAACCCTACCGGAAATGAGTATGTGACATTTAACACTGTTGCGTTGGCCATATTAATGCATGGAAATTCTCTTTAATATTTAAAGGGTATTTATTCATATACAGTTGTGATTCCCAAAGTGGTCTGTATGGAGACAGACTACTTTGGCCTCAGGGGCCTAGGGCAAACTGTAAGGAGTCCATGTCAGCGAAAAATATATTGGGTATCCATGGTGATATGTAAAGGGGAGTCTACGATAAAGGTCTACGATAAAGGTCACGTGAGCATAGTTCAAAATTACGACATCCGTCGCTAAAAGCCCTCTGAGTACATGAACAATATGCGACGTAAATATTCAATCACTCGGCGGATCTTTAGTAACATCAGAACTCGAACTCATGATTAGACGGAAACCCTACCGGAAATGAGTATGTGACATTTACCACTCTTGTCTCTGGCCATATTAATGCATGTAATGTCTCCTTAAAATTTAAATGATATTAATTAATATAGAGCAGAACATGATCCCCAAAAGGTATTTATGGAACCCCAGGGACCTAGGACAAACTGAAAGATCCCCAAAAAAGGTATTTATGGAACCCCAGGGACCTAGGACAAACTGAAAGGAGTCCATGTCAGCGAAAAGATATATTGGGGGTCCATGATGAGGTGTAAATGGGGGTCTACGATAAAGGTCACGTAAGCATAGTTCAAAATTACGACGTACGTCGCTAAAAGCCCTTTGAATAGACGAACATAGTGACGTAAATATTCATTCACTCGGCGGATTTTCAGTAACATCAGAACTCGAACTCATGATTAGACGGAAACCCTACCGGAAATGAGTATGTGACATTTAACACTGTTGCGTTGGCCATATTAATGCATGGAAATTCTCTTTAATATTTAAAGGGTATTTATTCATATACAGTTGTGATTCCCAAAGTGGTCTGTATGGAGACAGACTACTTTGGCCTCAGGGGCCTAGGGCAAACTGTAAGGAGTCCATGTCAGCGAAAAATATATTGGGTATCCATGGTGATATGTAAAGGGAGTCTACGATAAAGGTCACGTGAGCATAGTTCAAAATTACGACATCCGTCGCTAAAAGCCCTCTGAGTACATGAACAATATGCGACGTAAATATTCAATCACTCGGCGGATCTTTAGTAACATCAGAACTCGAACTCATGATTAGACGGAAACCCTACCGGAAATGAGTATGTGACATTTACCACTCTTGTCTCTGGCCATATTAATGCATGTAATGTCTCCTTAAAATTTAAATGATATTAATTAATATAGAGCAGTGATCCCCAAAAGGTATTTATGGAACCCCAGGGACCTAGGACAAACTGAAAGGAGTCCATGTCAGCGAAAAGATATATTGGGGGTCCATGATGAGGTGTAAATGGGGGTCTACGATAAAGGTCACGTAAGCATAGTTCAAAATTACGACGTACGTCGCTAAAAGCCCTTTGAATAGACGAACATAGTGACGTAAATATTCATTCACTCGGCGGATTTTCAGTAACATCAGAACTCGAATGATTAGACGGAAACCCTACCGGAAATGAGTATGTGACATTTAACACTGTTGCGTTGGCCATATTAATGCATGGAAATTCTCTTTAATATTTAAAGGGTATTTATTCATATACAGTTGTGATGGGTGCCCTGGGTGAACTGGCGGATCCCATCCCGAACCTGTAATACTATACTCCAGTACCACCTCTGAGGTAAGTGCCGTGCCTGACGCATGTCAGATGACCGGCGGGCTGCCTCCCTTGTTGGGCTCCATGGTGGGTGGAGGCGTACTGGGATGAACACAAAAACACTATCATGGAACCCTTTAGGAACTCCTCCTCTATTGAGGAGCAACAAATTGTGCCAGATTCCGCTCGTTACTTTATTATGCGAACGACGGAAACTTTTTCCAAGGTGTCTCCGTTTTTGATTGAGAAAGCCATATCGGGTAGTATAGGAGCTGTGAAGACCATACGCAAGATGCGCTCCGGTGATCTCTTCATCGAAGTGTCATCTTCGCAGCAGGCTTCAGCCCTAACGAAACTCCGTCATTTAGCTACCATTGATGTAACGGTCGTCGCCCATAGATCCCTTAATTATTCCCGTGGTGTTATATCTGCAGCGGATTTGCTGCATGTATCGACAGAGGAAATTTTAGAGAACTTGCAGGACCAGAAGGTCTGTGGAGTGAAGCGTATTACGATAAGGCGGGATGGTCAGGTGCTTGATACTAAGCACCTCATTCTGACCTTTGCAACGCCTGATCTCCCACAGTCCGTCAAGGCCGCATACCTTAATTGCCCTGTCCGTCCATATATCCCCAATCCTCTCAGATGTTTTCAATGCCAGCGTTTTGGACACTCTAAATTAACCTGTCGTGGCCAAGCCACCTGCGCTAGATGTGCCGAAGTCGGACACGACAGCGCTGATTGCAAAGCCCGGGAAAATGCGTGAATTGCAAAGGGGATCATACATCCTATTCTCGATCATGCCCCAATTGGTCTTTGGAGAAGGAAACAACTGCCCTTAAAATTAAAAATAAAATATCGTATCCAGAGGCGCGGCGTATTGTTTCGTCCCGTACGCCGGTCGCTGGAGTTTCATATGCAGCAGTTGTTAAAACTACTCAAATATCCGCATCTACCCAATACAATTTAGATGATTTAAAAACCAGACCCCGTTATCCCCAGTAAAATCAAGCCATAAAAAATTAGTGATTACAGATAAAACTGTATCTAAAACATCCACTCCAAAACCTTCCCATAAAAAACGTATCGAGAGGTTAAAGGACTCAAAGGTCCTTCAAAATAAAGAAAGAAGATCCAACCTGTCTAAAAAACCCACCAGACCTCAGAGGTCGACATGTTGGATCTACATGGTTCGGAGGATGATGAAAGTTTAATGGGTGATCCTTCACCCACTCTACCAATATCTAGCTCCAAACAAGGAGCGATTGCGAAGAATTCATGACCTCCTTTATTTCCTGGAACTGCCGTGGTCTAAGGACGCGACTCGTTGATCTCAAATCCATCATATCCACGTACCAGCCTGCATGCGTTGCTCTTCAGGAGACATTTCTGAAGAGTACCATGCCAATGCGAGTACGTGGTTATAATTGTGTATGACGGGATGTAGATGGCGATACATCTCCAACCGGAGGTGTATGCCTCTTCACGTCTAATCTGTATCCCAGTACTGTCGTCACACTGCACACATCGTTACAGGCTGTGGCTGTACGGATTCACATCCATTCTTTAGTCACAGTCTGCTGTGTTTATCTACCACCTAACGATGTTGTGCCACAAGTGGATTTGAATCATTTAGTCAGTCAATTGCCAGCTCCTTTTATTTTGCTCGGTGACTTTAACGGACACAGCCCTCTGTGGGGGCATGATGATACAAACTCTCGTGGGCGACAGATTGAACAGTTGATCTCGGATCAATGTCTCTGTCTGCTCAACAACGACGAGAAAACTTATTTCCATGCACCCACGAGGACATTTCACTCCCTCGATCTAGCCATCTGTTCTCCAACTCTGCTACCGATGTTGAATTTCGAGGTTGCTAACGATCTGCACAACAGCGATCATTTCCTCTCTAGTCTCGCATGTTAATGGTGCGGGGACACGTTTTCGTCCCCCCACTTATCATTTTCATCGCGCAGACTGGGATCAATTCACACGGTTAGCGATTATCTCAGGCACAATGGTCCAGAACAGGGCAGTTGATGAAGCAGTTTTCAATGTCACTGAAGCTATTCGGAATGCTGCTGATGCAGCCATTCCCAAAACATCCAATTCCCCTCGAAAGCTGTGCAAACCATGGTGGAACGCTTCCTGCCAACAAGCCAAAAAGGAACAAAGGAGGGCGTGGGGTATTTTCAGGAGGTACCCCACCACTGATAATCTCATAGCGTTCAAACGTGCGAAAGCGTTAGCTCGTAGAATACGTCGTCAATGCCAGAGAGAATCTTGGATCCAGTATGTGTCTTCAATCACATCGTCAACTACCAGTCAACAGTTATGGAGAAAGGTCAAAGCAGCGAATGGCCTTTATCGGGATTTTAACATTCCGATATTGGAAACTTCTACTGCTTTGTATTCGTCACCTTTAGATGTGGCCAACTTGATTGGCAAAACATTTGCTAGTGTGTCCAGCTCCGATTCATATAGCCCTGCATTCCAGGCGACTAAGAATCGTTTAGAGCGGACACCTATCAACTTCAGATGCCGACAACCTTTCCAATATAACTGTGACTTTGACATGTTTGAATTGAAGAGAGCCTTATCATCGGCCCACAATACTAGTCCAGGTCCTGATGGAATATCCTATGTATTGCTTCGCCATTTGAGCGAGGATTCACTAGTAAGTCTCCTTTACCTATTCAACCGAATATGGAGGGAGCAGGTGTATCCTACTCAATGGCAAGAAGCCATAGTGATCCCCATTTTAAAACCTGGAAAAGATCCTAAGAACCCTCTCAGCTATCGACCGATAGCACTCACGAGCTGCCTTTGTAAGACACTAGAACGTATGGTCAATGCCCGTCTCGTTTACCAGTTAGAAAAGAGCAAATGCATTCCTCTGTTTCAGAGTGGCTTCCGTAAAGGAAGGTCCACTCTCGATAACATCATTCAGCTGGAAAGCAAAATTAGAAACGCTTTTGTCCGGAGGAATCATTTAGTTTCTATCTTTTTCGATATCGAGAAGGCATATGATCGTACTTGGCGCTATGGGATACTTCGCACTTTATTTAATTTTGGATTCAGAGGCAATTTGCCTACTTTTATTAAAAAGTTTTTAAATCTTCGTACTTTTAGAGTGAGACTGGGTGGCACTCTCTCTGCTCCTTTTACCCAAGCTGAGGGAGTTCCTCAGGGGAGTATTTTGAGTGTCACCCTTTTTATTTGTCATATTTCATCCATCTTAAGTATTTTATCGCCCTCTATACAGGCTTCACTATACGTGGACGATCTACAGATCAGTTGTGAAGGTTCGGACATGCGCATGATTGAACGACAGTTGCAAACTGCCGTCAACAACATTTTAAAGTGGTGCGACACCAACGGTCATAGTATTTCGGCGAGCAAGAGTTGCTGCGTGCACTTTTGCCGCAAACGGGGTATTCATCCCGACCCCGAAATACGCATCCGTGATATACAAATTCCCGTAGTTCCCGACGTACGATTCCTCGGAGTAATTTTCGACCGTCGGCTCACTTTCCTTCCGCATATTTTACAATTGCGGAAGAGGTGTGAAAAGTCTCTAAACCTCTTGAAGGTGTTGTCAAACACCTCTTGGGGGGCGGATCGAACATCATTACTCCGAGTGTACCAGGCAATCGTACTCTCTCGCATCGACTACGGATGTGTTGTATACGGATCAGCGTGCAACTCTACTCTGAAAAAACTTGACCCCGTCCACCATATGGCATTGAGAATCTGCTCGGGTGCGTTTCGCACATCACCGGTGCAGAGTCTCTATGTTAACTGTCATCAGCTTCCTCTAGATCTTCGACGGAGGAAGCTGTCTCTTGCGTTTTATTTTAAGATCTTGTCCGTGCCTTCACATCCTCTGCAGAATGTGTATATGAGTACCAGCATGAAGAGACTTTATGATGCACGGCCGTCTAACATCCGGCCGTTTATGGATAGGATGAAGCTTCATATTTCTGAACTCGACCTACCTAACGTGCGTATCCAGCAAAGGAACCTTTTCATATTCCAACCTTGAATACGCCACGGTTCCATTATATCAACCCTTTTGCCACTTACAGTAAATCCACTGTAGCGCCTGTCGTCTTTCAACGCGTCTTCGCCTACCACCGCAGTCAGTATAGTCGTTATTCGGCCATCTACACTGATGGTTCGAAACGTGCAGATTACGTTGGCTGTGGAGTCGTGATTGAAGATATTATGCACGGTTATAGGCTCGACACTTCTTGCAGCATTTTCACTGCCGAAGCTGTCGCCATTTACCGTGCACTTCACTTAATCGACTCCACTATGCCCCGTAAATACTGCATCTATACTGACAGCATGAGTGTACTAGAAGCGCTTGAAAACTACCACGATCGCTGCCATCCAGTGGTTTGTACAATACTCGACATTACGAGTCGACTGTACAGCAAGGGTTTCGATATCGTGTTTTGCTGGCTACCAAGTCACGTAGGAATCATAGGCAACGAGCAAGCGGACAGCGCGGCAAAGTCGGCGACGACGCATCTGCCGCTAGAGGTTCCGCTATCGGATATGAAGCGCGTCATCATGCATCATATTTTTAAGATCTGGCAGGAATCATGGAGTCAGCAGTTGGATAACAAACTGCACTCTGTGAAACCTGTCATAGAGCATGGCCTGTGATGCCAATGCGAAGAACTGATGTCAAATTGACTCGTCTTCGCATTGGCCATACTCGCTTCACACACAGGCATTTGTTATTTGGAGAACGCGCTCCTGAATGTCCTTCATGCCATGTCTCTTACACTGTTCATCACATTTTAATCGATTGTCCAGTTTTTAACCATCATCGCATCACCTTTTTTCATACATCTATTTTAACCTTATCTGACTTGGTGGGGAATCTCCCCACCAAAATCTATTTGCTTTTATAAAGAAAATTGGTTTTTTATATTTAATTTGACTTTTTAAAATGTTTTAACTTTTACCTTTATTTTTATATATGTGCATGCAGGCATGCACATATATCAAATTTCTTTTTTGTAATTGTATTTTTCATATGTATTTTTACATGGTTTTATACTCTTTTAACAAATGTTTGGCGCAGTATAGCCAGGTTTGGCTCTTGCGCCATAAAACCCCACTTTCACTCACTCACTCACCCTAGGGCAAACTGTAAGGAGTCCATGTCAGCGAAAAATATATTGGGTATCCATGGTGATATGTAAAGGGAGTCTACGATATAGGTCACGTGAGCATAGTTCAAAATTACGACATCCGTCGCTAAAAGCCCTCTGAGTACATGAACAATATGCGACGTAAATATTCAATCACTCGGCGGATCTTTAGTAACATCAGAACTCGAACTCATGATTAGACGGAAACCCTACCGGAAATGAGTATGTGACATTTAACACTGTTGCGTTGGCCATATTAATGCATGGAAATTCTCTTTAATATTTAAAGGGTATTTCTTCATATACAGTTGTGATTCCCCAAAGTGGTCTGTATGGAGACAGACTACTTTGGCCTCAGGGGCCTAGGGCAAACTGTAAGGAGTCCATGTCAGCGAAAAAATATATTGGGTATCCATGGTGATATGTAAAGGGGAGTCTACGATAAAGGTCACGTGAGCATAGTTCAAAATTACGACATCCGTCGCTAAAAGCCCTCTGACATGAACAATATGCGACGTAAATATTCAATCACTCGGCGGATCTTTAGTAACATCAGAACTCGAACTCATGATTAGACGGAAACCCTACCGGAAATGAGTATGTGACATTTAACACTGTTGCGTTGGCCATATTAATGCATGGAAATTCTCTTTAATATTTAAAGGGTATTTATTCATATACAGTTGTGATTCCCAAAGTGGTCTGTATGGAGACAGACTACTTTGGCCTCAGGGGCCTAGGGCAAACTGTAAGGAGTCCATGTCAGCGAAAAATATATTGGGTATCCATGGTGATATGTAAAGGGGAGTCTACGATAAAGGTCACGTGAGCATAGTTCAAAATTACGACATCCGTCGCTAAAAGCCCTCTGAGTACATGAACAATATGCGACGTAAATATTCAATCACTCGGCGGATCTTTAGTAACATCAGAACTCGAACTCATGATTAGACGGAAACCCTACCGGAAATGAGTATGTGACATTTACCACTCTTGTCTCTGGCCATATTAATGCATGTAATGTCTCCTTAAAATTTAAATGATATTAATTAATATAGAGCAGTGATCCCCAAAAAGGTATTTATGGAACCCCAGGGACCTAGGACAAACTGAAAGGAGTCCATGTCAGCGAAAAAGATATATTGGGGGTCCATGATGAGGTGTAAATGGGGGTCTACGATAAAGGTCACGTAAGCATAGTTCAAAATTACGACGTACGTCGCTAAAAGCCCTTTGAATAGACGAACATAGTGACGTAAATATTCATTCACTCGGCGGATTTTCAGTAACATCAGAACTCGAACTCATGATTAGACGGAAACCCTACCGGAAATGAGTATGTGACATTTAACACTGTTGCGTTGGCCATATTAATGCATGGAAATTCTCTTTAATATTTAAAGGGTATTTATTCATATACAGTTGTGATTCCCAAAGTGGTCTGTATGGAGACAGACTACTTTGGCCTCAGGGGCCTAGGGCAAACTGTAAGGAGTCCATGTCAGCGAAAAATATATTGGGTATCCATGGTGATATGTAAAGGGGAGTCTACGATAAAGGTCACGTGAGCATAGTTCAAAATTACGACATCCGTCGCTAAAAGCCCTCTGAGTACATGAACAATATGCGACGTAAATATTCAATCACTCGGCGGATCTTTAGTAACATCAGAACTCGAACTCATGATTAGACGGAAACCCTACCGGAAATGAGTATGTGACATTTACCACTGTTGCTTGGCCATATTAATGCATGGAATTCTCTTTAATATTTAAATGGTATTTATTCATATAGAGCAGTGATTCCCAAAGGTATTTATGGAACCCCAGGGACTAGGGCAACTGTAAGGAGTCCATGTCAGCGAAAAGATATATTGGGGTCCATGATGAGGTGTAAATGGGGGTCTACGATAAAGGTCACGTGAGCATAGTTCAAAATTACGACATCCGTCGCTAAAAGCCCTCTGAATACATGAACAATATGCGACGTAAATATTCAATCACTCGGCGGATCTTTAGTAACATCAGAACTCGAACTCATGATTAGACGGAAACCCTACCGGAAATGAGTATGTGACATTTAACACTGTTGCGTTGGCCATATTAATGCATGGAAATTCTCTTTAATATTTAAAGGGTATTTATTCATATACAGTTGTGATTCCCAAAGTGGTCTGTATGGAGACAGACTACTTTGGCCTCAGGGGCCTAGGGCAAACTGTAAGGAGTCCATGTCAGCGAAAAAATATATTGGGTATCCATGGTGATATGTAAAGGGGAGTCTACGATAAAGGTCACGTGAGCATAGTTCAAAATTACGACATCCGTCGCTAAAAGCCCTCTGAGTACATGAACAATATGCGACGTAAATATTCAATCACTCGGCGGATCTTTAGTAACATCAGAACTCGAACTCATGATTAGACGGAAACCCTACCGGAAATGAGTATGTGACATTTACCACTCTTGTCTCTGGCCATATTAATGCATGTAATGTCTCCTTAAAATTTAAATGATATTAATTAATATAGAGCAGTGATCCCCAAAAGGTATTTATGGAACCCCAGGGACCTAGGACAAACTGAAAGGAGTCCATGTCAGCGAAAAGATATATTGGGGGTCCATGATGAGGTGTAAATGGGGGTCTACGATAAAGGTCACGTAAGCATAGTTCAAAATTACGACGTACGTCGCTAAAAGCCCTTTGAATAGACGAACATAGTGACGTAAATATTCATTCACTCGGCGGATTTTCAGTAACATCAGAACTCGAACTCATGATTAGACGGAAACCCTACCGGAAATGAGTATGTGACATTTAACACTGTTGCGTTGGCCATATTAATGCATGGAAATTATCTTTAATATTTAAAGGGTATTTATTCATATACAGTTGTGATTCCCAAAGTGGTCTGTATGGAGACAGACTACTTTGGCCTCAGGGGCCTAGGGCAAACTGTAAGGAGTCCATGTCAGCGAAAAAATATATTGGGTATCCATGGTGATATGTAAAGGGGAGTCTACGATAAAGGTCACGTGAGCATAGTTCAAAATTACGACATCCGTCGCTAAAAGCCCTCTGAGTACATGAACAATATGCGACGTAAATATTCAATCACTCGGCGGATCTTTAGTAACATCAGAACTCGAACTCATGATTAGACGGAAACCCTACCGGAAATGAGTATGTGACATTTACCACTCTTGTCTCTGGCCATATTAATGCATGTAATGTCTCCTTAAAATTTAAATGATATTAATTAATATAGAGCAGTGATCCCCAAAAAGGTATTTATGGAACCCCAGGGACCTGAAAAAATATATTGGGGGTCCATGATGATATGTAAATGGGGGTCTACGATAAAGGTCACGTAAGCATAGTTCAAAATTACGACATCCGTCGCTAAAAGCCCTCTGAATAGACGAACATAGTGACGTAAATATTCAATCACTCGGCGGATTTTAGTAACATCAGAACTCGAACTCATGATTAGACGGAAACCCTACCGGAAATGAGTATGTGACATTTAACACTGTTGCGTTGGCCATATTAATGCATGGAAATTCTCTTTAATATTTAAAGGGTATTTATTCATATACAGTTGTGATTCCCAAAGTGGTCTGTATGGAGACAGACTACTTTGGCCTCAGGGGCCTAGGGCAAACTGTAAGGAGTCCATGTCAGCGAAAAATATATTGGGTATCCATGGTGATATGTAAAGGGGAGTCTACGATAAAGGTCACGTGAGCATAGTTCAAAATTACGACATCCGTCGCTAAAAGCCCTCTGAGTACATGAACAATATGCGACGTAAATATTCAATCACTCGGCGGATCTTTAGTAACATCAGAACTCGAACTCATGATTAGACGGAAACCCTACCGGAAATGAGTATGTGACATTTACCACTCTTGTCTCTGGCCATATTAATGCATGTAATGTCTCCTTAAAATTTAAATGATATTAATTAATATAGAGCAGTGATCCCCAAAAGGTATTTATGGAACCCCAGGGACCTAGGACAAACTGAAAGGAGTCCATGTCAGCGAAAAGATATATTGGGGGTCCATGATGAGGTGTAAATGGGGGTCTACGATAAAGGTCACGTAAGCATAGTTCAAAATTACGACGTACGTCGCTAAAAGCCCTTTGAATAGACGAACATAGTGACGTAAATATTCATTCACTCGGCGGATTTTCAGTAACATCAGAACTCGAACTCATGATTAGACGGAAACCCTACCGGAAATGAGTATGTGACATTTAACACTGTTGCGTTGGCCATATTAATGCATGGAAATTCTCTTTAATATTTAAAGGGTATTTATTCATATACAGTTGTGATTCCCAAAGTGGTCTGTATGGAGACAGACTACTTTGGCCTCAGGGGCCTAGGGCAAACTGTAAGGAGTCCATGTCAGCGAAAAATATATTGGGTATCCATGGTGATATGTAAAGGGGAGTCTACGATAAAGGTCACGTGAGCATAGTTCAAAATTACGACATCCGTCGCTAAAAGCCCTCTGAGTACATGAACAATATGCGACGTAAATATTCAATCACTCGGCGGATCTTTAGTAACATCAGAACTCGAACTCATGATTAGACGGAAACCCTACCGGAAATGAGTATGTGACATTTACCACTCTTGTCTCTGGCCATATTAATGCATGTAATGTCTCCTTAAAATTTAAATGATATTAATTAATATAGAGCAGTGATCCCCAAAAAGGTATTTATGGAACCCCAGGGACCTAGGACAAACTGAAAGGAGTCCATGTCAGCGAAAAGATATATTGGGGGTCCATGATGAGGTAAATGGGGGTCTACGATAAAGGTCACGTAAGCATAGTTCAAAATTACGACGTACGTCGCTAAAAGCCCTTTGAATAGACGAACATAGTGACGTAAATATTCATTCACTCGGCGGATCTTTAGTAACATCAGAACTCGAACTCATGATTAGACGGAAACCCTACCGGAAATGAGTATGTGACATTTAACACTGTTGCGTTGGCCATATTAATGCATGGAAATTCTC
>BMAU01006144.1:0-77897 GCA_019973935.1 Trichonephila clavipes | reverse complement strand
TACCAAGTTTCACGTTATTTGGGTGTCTGGATCTCGAGTTATGAGGGAACAGACAAACAGACAACAAATGCGTCTTATATATATATAGATATAATACTTATTAAATATATATGGGAATATAATCAATCGAAAAAAAAGCCAGTGCTTTGGGGGTCTGGACCCAAGAATCCCTTCCCTTGTGAGCGCCACTGATTGAATGTGTATTATGTGTGCAAATGCTGACGTAGAGAAGGGGATTTTCTCTCAGTGCAAGGTGTTATGTTGATTTATAGCGAAAAAAATCATCCAACAGAAAAATATAAAGATAAAGATATAAATTTGCATAAATTAAAAGTATGGAAATAACTTTTTATGTGTTATTATTAATTAAAAATATAAAAAATTGCAGAAATCCAAGTTTTATTTTACAAATTTATTCAGCATATATAATGCTACTACATTTATTATAATTTTGTTAAATAAAAAAATAATCACTTTTACTTTTTACCTCATAATTAAAAAAATTAAAAAATAACAGGAAAATATTCTTGAGTTTTCTTCGTCTGATATTGAACAATGATTACAGAGAGCATCTGTATGGTTAAAATTGTAACACCCCGAAATAAAAATGTTCCTTTTAAAAATTTTTTAAAGCTCTTAAAAATAACAGGAGAAAAAAATAAATTTTCTTTTGCTTATACATATATTAAAAATATTTTTCAACTTTGAATGAATCATTTCTTTAAAACTTTATTTTTTATATTTTATTTGCTTGTTTGCAATAAATTGGGAGAAGTTTCTGTTGGCCGTGAAGTGGAGAAAATGTCCATTTCACAATCCTCGCCCTAGGCTACAGCTGTGAATGAGAAACCTCCCCTTTCGAACAACACAGAAACCGAAAAGCAATAAAATCATCCCTTGCAAAACCATTTGAGGACCTCCCGCAGTTTTAAGGGGGGAAGGCATAAAACTGCGGTGCGCTTTCGAAGCAGTTCGCGAAATTCATCTGAAACATTTTCGCTACCACTAGCTTTGAAGAAGTAGACCGCTTTCGAAGTGAAATTCAATTAGCGGGCCATCCACTCAGAGGGTTAAAAACGCCTTCTAATTCTTAGAACCATCTCAGACAAAAAATAATTACGGAATTGGAAAGATCATTTTTTTCGCCATGATATGGTATATATATATAAATATATATATATATATATATATATATATATATATATATATATATATATATATATATATATGACAGGCCCCAGGCCTGCTGGTAAAATGAAGAGGGCATCATCTTCACAATATTCCTTTATTACGTTTTCATCATATATAATCTAACATGGCGGACCTTTTGCCGCGCAACCGGGTGTTACCAAATACAACATCGCAGCGAGGAGACACCAGCCAAGTCCTTCCTAGTATGCGTTCGCCTTCGTCAGCGCTCGTTGCTCCTTTTAACAGGCTTGTTTACTCATAAATCCTTACGCGATGGTAAAGAGTTCGCTCTATTTTCATTTATTACTTCCTTAATTTTGAACCTAAACTTTTCAAACCTGACATATATATATATATATATATATATATATACAAAATGATATTTTTTACGATTTTTTTAAAAATGAATCAAAATTGATACGCTTTTATGAAAATGATTTATAAATCGGTCCCTTTCGTGTTAGTTAAAGAATTGATATTCTATCCTAAAAAAGTTCATGCTTTTCTCTTTTAGAATCAGTCAATTAAAAAAAAATGCCAAAAACTTTTTTTTTACAATTTTTCAAAAAATACTCAACATTTTAATTAAATGTTTAATAACTTCACTATATTTATAAAAAAAAATTCACAAAACTTTTCTTCCGTATGTAGAATAGTAATATCCGTAATATGCACAAAGATTGAAAAAATGGTTTAAAGATCACGGCTTTAAAAATTTTTTTTTTTTCGTCGACCTCGGACATGCAACATAGAATTGACCGTGTGAAAAGCAAGGGTTTTCTAAATCTAAGCCACAAATTGTCATTGTTTGACCTTGTGTCTTATTAATGGTTATAGCCAGTGGCGCACACAAAGGGGGTGTCCTGACGCCCCAAAGCACTTGATATTTTTTGCGATTGATTGTAATTCTAAGTATATAGTACGTAAAATTTAATTAAGTATTTGTTATTAATAATTAGTTTTATTAATTAATGCTAATTATTATTCAATAATTAGTTTTTACCATGTTTTGTTCCCGACAATCGACAAAATCAAAAAAGGAGCATGATACAATAATGGTGAACCTTCGACCCCGGACTCCCCACCTTCTCAAAAATTCCTGTGTGCGCCACTGTTATAGCAAATACCAAGTGAAATGGAAATTGCAAACATTTTAATGGGTAGGTGAGTCTGAAAGAATTATTAGGATCAGGGGTAGAAGAGTAGAACTTCACATTGAAGTTTGCCGCTCAAAATAGGGGCCTCAAGAATAATGCCTACGATTTTTTTATGAACAATCGCGCGTCCCTACATAATTTTAGCGCATTTTTAACTAAATGCGATATCGGACCGAATTGTGAATCTAAATCATTCTCGAATCCATTTGAACCCACACAAAAAATGTCATCAAAATCGGTCCAGGCGTTTAGGAGTCAGTCACATACACATGCACAGAAGAATTACATACATAAAGATTATTTGAAAATATATTAATTAAAAACGCTAAAAAGCATGATTAATCTGCATTTTTATAACAACAAAGACCTGGCTTAGCTAGTTCGGCTGAAAATCAATTTTCGACGCCAACATACGTCAATTTATGAGCAATAACGTTGTTACAACAATGCAAGTGAATATTGAGCTGAATATTTTAAATGTTTTTAATTAATATCTTTTAACTAATTGCGATATTGGACCGAATTGTGAATCTAAACCAGTGATTCCCAAAGTGGTCTCAGGGTCTATGACGACCTGCAAGGGGTCGATGCCAGCGAAAAAATAATTTGGGGGTCCATGAAGTATAAATGGGGGTCTATGATAGTGACCAGACCGTGAATTTAAACTTTAAAAAAATTTGATCAAGTGGGAACCAAGTGTTACCAATTTAACTGATTTATTTACTAACTTTAGTGAGGTAAGTTTGTGTTTACTATGCAACAGCATAAATTTTATTAAGACGTGGACCATTTCAGTATTTCTTTCCAGAATTAAGCCTAAAATGTATAGTATTGGACGTCGCAAATTTTCTCAATTTGTCTCAGACAATCTGTTAGGGCATTTTACGTTCAACATTTAAATGCCCTTTACTCAGATTTTGAAACCAGGTAAATTCATGCAGTCACATTGAAAAAAATGTCATATTAGAAACTGATCAGAATAGACCCTAATGAATATCTTAAAATAAAGTTTTGAAACAGATGACAGCAATTTTGGCTTTAAAAAGATATACCTGTTATTTGGCACGAATATTGTGAGAAAGTTTTTAACTGCTTTTCCTAGAGATAGGGTGTTTCAGTGAGTTCTCAAGAACAAAAAAAAAGAAAGGAAAAAAAATTGACACCTATTAACAAAGGAGATTTGGGTTAAACCTGACTAGATGGATATTAAATATTGAAAATTTGTTATTGAAGCGCTAGATTCATCCGTATTCTTAAAAGAATTTGTTTGTTATTCCATTATTTTACGTATTAATTTAATTCCTTTACAAGTGCTTCTTAAGTTTTGAAAGCTATACTTGTGACGGGCTCATCGCGCTTTCTATTAATTGCCCTCTCGGGCTCTTTGGGGCCAAAAAAGGCAAATTCTTTCCAACGAAATCCGAAAGCGAAGCATGATTGTGCAAATTAAAAAACCTTTTAATTAGCAGAAGTTTAACGTAAGTGGGGTTGCTTTTGGGAAGTGATTATGCTAGTCTGCGGTTAGGAGTGTTAAAGTTATGAGTTATCCGATGTTTAAGTGCTCAGCTATTCGTGCCAGTGTGTTCAAGTCAAGGTGGATATCCTTCCACACGAGATAAACCGTAACTTCATTGAGGATTTGAGTGACTTACTGCTTACCTAGGATATAGAGGTAGGATCGTTCAAATTAATACTAGGAACTGCGTATATACTGAGATTAGGAATAGGTGGTAAAGTTAAACATAGTGATTATGCCGCGCTTATTTGGTAATACGTATTGTGTGTTTCTTCACCTCAGATCCACTGAGTTAAAATATAAATATTATCATTGTATAGTGTTTAAGCTAAGATCTTAATAAAGAGATATTAATATTATGGCAACGCCTGGTTCTTCATTCACTCCCACACCCCTAGGTCACGAGGATAATTTAGAAGTAAGGCATCACACACGGGCGAATGCCTTACATACTTCACTTCAGTAAGAAGTTTAATTCTTTTAAAGTAAGTAGTGGCAGCAGAGCTATCAGAAACACATTTAAGTTGATAAATTTGCTAAAATTCAACATTAGGTAAACAGGGGTCTACCCGAAACCGAAAAACACGGCAAGGAGGTCTATGAGACAAAAAAGTTTGGGAACCTCTGATCTAAACCATTCTAGAATCCACTTGAACCCACACAGAAAATTTCATCAAAATCGGTCCAGCAGTTTAGGAGGAGTTTAGTCACATACAGACGCACAGAAGATTTTTATATATAAAGGTATGCATATCTATGTAAATAAAATAAACTTAATTTTGTTGGCGTATATTCTTCAATATGAAATTTTTTTAATACGAAAAAATATTTCAATCCCTTCAGTTTCATGTTAAACAATTTTCACTGCATATATATATATATATATATATATATATATATATATATATATATATATATATATATATATATATATATATATATATATTTCACCCTTTCTTGCATGATGATGGAAATTTCCATCTTAATATTAGGTCCGTGCTTCTCAAACTTTATGTACTTGAGACCCAATTTTTAATCACAATTTTAATCGCGCCCCCCTCCAAACCATAATAATGCATTGAATTAAAAAATAATATAATTTGACGTAAAGCCACAATACGATTTTAACCATAAATCGTACAAATTATCAAGAGAAGTATTAAATTTAAATGCTGTATATACTTTATGATATGCCCATAGGGTCATGGATAATTATAAAGCTTGTCCTTAACTTAGTATTGTTAAATTAACTATGAAACTCATTGGGCAGTACTGATTCATTTATAAGTGTATTATATCACTGTAAATGTGTATTTTATTATTTTTATTATGTCAGAATGCATTTTGTTTTGCTTTCTTTCAGAAAATTAATGAATGTTTTTTAAATAATCTTTTGTTTTCGACTTTTTGACATACTCGCGCCCTCTTTGTAGGGTTATCATGCCCCCCTAGGGGGCGCACCCCACAGTTTGAGAAACACTGCATTAGGTGGGCAAAAATTTATACACAAAATAGATGTACTGTAAATTGGTTGTTGCTGACTTTTTTCACGACTAATACAAAATAAGGAACATAGCTGCTATACTAAAAATCCAATGTCACAATGATTACAGCAGGTTGGAACTTGTCATTCCGCATTTTGTTGTGGTTGGAAAAAACATACCATTTTTTGAGTAATTTTTTATTCTTAATCTGAGATTATTATTTTTTTTTGGTAATAAAAAAAAGCAATGCGTGGGAAAAAAGGTTTCTATTTTGTATTTCTCTGTTGCACTGAGCTTGAAATATAAATATGTATGATGATGGATATAGATCCATCATACGGTTTTTAATTTTCTTTATAATATATATTTATACCAGGATTTTTTAAAACATTTTTCCTTTAATCTAGAGCAGGAATGCTCTCACCCTCAGGGCCGGACCATGACATTTGGGGGCCCTGGGCTAACGATATCTGGGGGCCCCCTAAATAATTAAACTTTTGCCATTTTCCTGAGAAAAATTTTGTGCGGGTACTTTTAAAATTTACGAAATTTAAGAGTTTTTTAAAATTTTTCTTTTAAACAATTTAAATACATTATAAACAATAACATAATTTACAAGAAAACCTTTCTGCATTTTGGTGCAGCAAATTCTTTTATTTGCTCGTCACATTTTAAGTCTTGGGTGAGAACAGTATTAATAGAAAAAAGTGATGAATAATTAAGCCTAGTATTTGTCATTGATGTCCTATATTTGTTTTCTATATAAAACATTTTAGAGAAAGCACGCTCTGCTTCACAACGGTGCTTCTGCTTCAATAGGGAGTGTTAAAAAAATCCCCTTAAAATGGAATAAAAGTTTGGAAAAACGCCAACAAGTTTCTTTTCAAAAATTAAATGGAATATATCTCTACAGGCATCTTTGCATCGAATACCTTCTTTTACTAAATGTTGGTCTACGTCATCTGATTAGTAATCAATAATAGCGCGTAGACTCCAGGTCTCCTTACTTTGAGCTTGCAAATCCATCAAAAATTTACATTTCTTACTTTATTCTGCATATACTTGACTTCTTCTATTTAAATCAAAGATTAGCTTATCTAGAGCAACAATAAGCGTGTCTCTTTTGAATTTTTCTGTACCATACACAGCTTTTTCTGGGGATTTATCTGCAAATTTTAAAGTAACCCGTCTCTCGTTCACATCGCTATATTGCGTTTCTACACTAGGACTTAATTTTTGGCTGCGTCTTGACACTCCTATAGTTTTTATGTGATTCATGTCGTACATTGCTTACAAACGTTTTTAATGACATAATAAACTTATTCCCTTCACAAATGTCCAACTTTTTGTTAACTGAATTAAATCTTTCTAATATTTCTTATCAAAATATAATTAAAATGGCAGTTTCAAGAGTTTTGTTAATTTATTATATAAATTTACTGCCTCTCTCTTTTCGAAAATCAATTTCCTCATTTTCGTTGTCACTAAATCTCTTAAGAATATTTTTGATATTATCATAATTATCTTTCGAGGCTTCAACAGCATAGTAGTGACAAGATCATCTGGTCTGACTTAAACTTTTTAAGGTAAATTTCAGCTTAGTTTCACGATTTAGAACCTCCCACCTATGGGTCGAAACAGAAAAGAAAACATATTTGTTGCACTAATCCAAAGAAGTTCCCGGTTTCAGTTGCAACCTTAACTAATTCTGCCCAAACCAGATTAAGAGAATGTGCAGCACACGGCACATAATTAGCAAATTTATTTTTTTCCTTTAGAAGAGCTTGCACACCATCATATTGACCTGACATATTGGCAGCGTTGTCAAATGGCCATCCCCTACAATTATCCAACAACAGTCCATTTGTTTCTAAAAATTCTTGTATAGAATTAAATAAGTATAAGCCAATGTGACTACTAATCTTAATTAATGGGGCACACCTTTCCTACACTTTCCCCCGAAAGCAATATCGTAGTACTATAGCAAGTTGGTCAGTGGGGGAGAAATCTGGTGCTGAGAGAGAGAATCCATCAAAATTGAATAGTACTTTGTGTCTTTGTTGTTTATCTGAGTTGTAATTGTTTTAATGATTTTTCTTGCCCATGATCTCAATTATTTGCTCATATATTGTTTTTGATAAGTACGGTATTAACGATTTGGGTCGTAAATCTCATTGTTCAATAAGTTCACAAATGAATGGATCGAACTCATCTAGCAGTTCCAGGACATCCATAAAATTACCATTATGAGGAGAACCAAAAACATCCTCGGTACCTCTAAATGCTAAACCTATTATAGCCAAATACTTTACTACTGCAATAACACGTTTGAGGACATTGCGGTATAGTATTCTGTATCTTTTCTTAGTTGCTCCTGTAACTGTTTATCTAAAACAGACTTATTTTCTTTTCGTGTCAACCAAGCTAACATTGAATTTTTATGTTCAATGGAATTTTCATGATTTTCTAAACAATTTGTAAATTGTTTCCAATCAGAAAAGCCAGTTTGTGTATTGAGAATTTGTTTTAGAAAAACAATATGCAGGTCAAACAAAAAAAATTACTAATACTGGTTGAATAACACAGCCAAGATCTTTCCAGCACTTGGCCATTTTTAAGTTTTTTAATGAAATGATTGTTCGAAAATGATTTCTTTCGATCTTTGTATTCTCTTACCGAAACAGAATATATATTATTTGGATCTTTACTTTGAAATTAACTCATTTCATGTGAAAGGATATAATCAATAAAATTATTACTTAGCGATTAAGGCCACGAACCCATGTCAACGTATTTCTTAAACTCAACATTTTCTATTCTGTCAGGGCATTACTGATGCCCTCTGGCTGAACAATATCTTTTTTCAGAAGGTTGCTGGTCATCGAGATCTCCCATATCTTCAGCATTAATATTTGTTTGTTGTGTTTCTCTGTTTTCTTTGGCTTAGTTCCTTTTCCTTTCGCTTGCTAATGTATCAGCGTGTTATATTCTTGTTACTTTACTCCATTGTAAGAAAATTTAAAATTTTGACACATTTAATTTTTTCTTTTTCTCGATTTAACAGTAATTTTCTTTTTTCCGCTACACTTTTATATTTTTTGCCAAACATATTTATATTGTTAACTAAGGACTTGATTTTACTGAAAAATAAATTTAAAAGTTCAGCCCATAAAATTACAATAACACAACCGACTGTGTGCTTAAACTAAAAATATTACAAAAAATTTTTACAAAACAATCTAGCATATTTCTGATATAATTTTTTTAAAAAAGCGTCTCTAAGCTCGTTTCTAATTAATTCCTGTTATCAGCATAATTCCTAATTTTTTTTTATTTCAGAATAAAACTAAGTTTTGAAGGGAGAGGCTGTTATAAATCTCTCTTGATTTCAATGTTTTTTTTATGATTTTATTATGCACGTTTGGTAGTAAGAAATGGGTCTTTTTTCAAAATAGATGCATTTATCGGTTCTGGTAATTAAAGTAAATAAACTTTCTCTTTCACACTACATCATTTGGACAAATTTTCAAAATTTGTTTGTGATTAGTAGTTAATTATAACGCTATAATTTTAATTGAGTAGGCAGATACTGCATTTTAAAGTATATAGATAATTATAACTACTGTACTGCATTTTTTGGAGTGCGTGAATATTAACGTCACACTGTTCAGCTACACGAGGGCTTTTGGCAAAGGACCACGTAACTTTGAACCATGGTCAAGTCACGTGGGCGACACCTGAGCTGGTACCCTCTTCTCCTAACTACCACACCCCACCAATGTAGAAGGAATATTCTACCAATACTTAGCAGGAATATTCTTTGAAATCCACTCTTCCAAGATATATGGCAGCACGGGTTCTATAATGAGTATTTTAGCGGGACAGATATTGCGTTTTCAGCGGATTGCAAAGTTTATTATTTTTGTCCCGAAAAGTAGTTTACGTCAAAATTTAAATGTCTTATGTTTTTGTATGTTAATAAAGACCTTAGAAAACGATTTGACTATTTATTTTAAGTGAAAGGTGTACATAATTAATTTTACAGTGGAATATCTTTAATTAACTTATTAGCTCTAATGGATTAAATTTCCCAAAGTAGAGTGTTTTGTTTATGTATATCCCTTAATTTTCTATGTAGTGATCCAAAAAAAAATATTGTACGAAAAAAACTGCAGTAAATCATAATGCGGTGGATAAAGTATTAACGTGCATCTCTCCCTACACGGTGGGTCTTACAAAGCTCTAATAAAGCTCGAGCAATGAAAGTAGCTCGCCAATGCCATTTGCCAACTTGACTCTATCGTTAACATTTCGCTATGTTTTACATTGAATTGCGATTATAATTTAAGAAACGGCGTTGCTTGCGAATATTACAAGTTTAACATAAAATAAATACAACAGAAAGTAATATTAATGTATTACACTTTCAGATATAAATTATTTACACTATTTTAAGTGTTCATTACACAAAACTTTTAACGATGTGTTACTTTTGCTGAGCAGAGATCAGCTTAGGGAGGTATTTTTAAAAATCGACCCTCAAGAGTGTTACGGGTAGTTTTAAATAAAAAAAAAAATCCTTTTTATCAGCTATTAGAACGACATACTTAAAATTTAACAACGGTGTTTTTTCTTTCTTTCTTTCTTTTTTAGCTGGGATATGCAAAAACCTTTTTTTGTTAAACCCTCTGAGTGGTTAGCTTCCTCCTGAAAAGTTATTCCGAAAGCGTTTACTCCTATTTTGACATTCGCTTTGTTAGTTCTGTTAATGAACAGTGCCCTCTAGCTGCTTGTAAAATAAAACGTCAGTGTGTGTGTAACAATCACTCCGAGAGGTAGTGTACGGAGTAGAGAAATTAAAGAGATCACAGTCCACTACTAGTGTTGTTCATTGTGTTGAGTCAAAACATGGTCAGTACGAGCCAAAGGAAAGCGATCTAATGGATATGTGTATTTGTGAAACCGTTGGATTATCAAAATTCACAGAGAAATAAGTGATGGCCAAAGTGTGAATAGAAACCGATTGCGAAACCGAAACCGAAACTTTAGCGAGTGGCGTGAAACAGTGATCTGAGGAGGTAGGTGCAATTAATTGATCCTTCTATTAGTGGCCTTAATTCATAAATATGTCTTTAAATAAATTAAGGAAAGACGAGTTAAAAATCGTTGCGGAGGAGTTAAATTTAACTGTACCAGAAGGAGCAAAAATCGCTGACTTAAAAAGCTTAATTGTAAATAGTGACGTTTACAAAAATGATAAAGAGTTAGTTCAATCTGCACTCGATTATGCTTTGGCGGAAATTAAAAATAAGAGATTGGATAGTGAAACTAAATTAGAATTTGAACGAATTAAATTAGCGCAATTGCAAAAACAGTTAGAGCTTGCAAATATCCAGAAGAATTTACCTCAAAATCCCGATATTCGAAATCCGAGTGTTTTTGAAACTGCCGCCAATATTAATGTTGAGACTTTGTTAAAGTCCGTGAAAACTTGAACAATACCCGTACCTTCAAGAGTGGAATCATATAATTTATTTTTCCAGTCGCTTGAAAAAGCATTCAAAATAAAAGAGGTTCCCGAAGAATTTAAAGGCGAAATTCTTCTAAATATTCTAGGTGAAAGAGTTAATAATTTACTAGTTCATGTTTCCGAAGAAGAATTAAATAATTATGGTAAGCTTAAAGATGTAGTATTAAAAGAATTTTCTCCCACATCGCAAGAATGCTATAATAGATTTCAGAAAGCGCAAAAAATAAGTTCAGAGAGTTATGTACAATTTGCATCACGATTATGCGCGACATTTGAGTATTATTGTCAGCTGCGCAATGTCAATGATTTTAAATCATTGTGTGAGTTAATTGTATCGGATAAAATAATGAACACACTCGATAGAGAATTAATGTCTTACATGAGCATAAAACAGGGAGAGAAATATTTTAAACCACAAGAGTTAGGGCGTGAGTGCGATATATATTTGTCATCGAAAGGCAAAATTAAGAATGAGATATTTTCTAAGCCTTTTTGTGAAAATGTCAAGCGTTTTAATTATAATAAACAAAACAAATTTAATGCTAAAATACCGCGAGATGCATCGAATGTATTTTTTTCCGAGTTAAAAAATGATAAATGTGTATTGTGTAAAAATAATGAAGTTCATGCTTTACAATTTTGTCCACAATTTAAAATGTTTTCTGTAAACGAAAGAGTAGATTTTGTTAAAAATAATAGACTATGTTTTAAATGTTTTTCACCTCAATGCAGCGTTAGAAGATGTCGATCAAAAAATTGTTTCTGCTCTAAACCGCATAATAAATTATTACATTACCCCAGAGAAATGAAAAAGAATTCTTTCTTCCCCCTGGAGACGATGACAGAGGTTAACCAGGATGAACCACAATTCGCCTTGAGTGTAAATGCTGAATCTTTCGTTCCGAAAGTAGACAAAACACAAATCGTGGCAACGGCATGTTTTAAAAACAAATGCCTTTTGAGTACTGCTTTAATTCTATAGTGAAAGATAAATATTCAGAATGGCAGACATTTAGGGCCTTGTTAGACTCGGGAAGTGAAACATGTCTAATTTCAAATGATTGCGCGAATAAATTACGACTTAAGACCGAAAGGATAAATACATTAATCTCGTGTTTAAATGATGCTTCTATGGTTGTAAATGGGTGTGTTAAAGTGGCGATTTCTAATCAAAATAAATCTTTCGAAAGGGAATTAGATATGCTCGTAGTTAAAAAAATCACTGATTTTATTCCGCAGAAAGCGTTAGAGATAAATTCTGATTTTTCTAATTTTGTGGAATTAGTGGATTCTAAATTTAATGTTCCCGGCAAAATTGAGTTATTATTAGGTGCAAATATATTTTATGAGTTATTGAAACCGGAAAGAATTAAAATAAAAGATTCGCAATTATTGTTAGTCAACAGCGTATTCGGTTATATAGTAACTGGTAATTTAGATTCAATAAATGAAACTAAGGTTCACTGCGGTTTGATTCGTAATGAGGACTTGAATAAAACTTTAGAAAAATTTTGGAAATTAGAGGAGGTAGAGGAACTAATAGTTAAAAATAAAGAAAGGCTAATTTGTGAGGAACATTACGCGAATACTCATTTTAGAACTAAAGAAGGTAAATATGTAGTATCTATGCCCTTAAAAAAGGAACCCTCGTATTTGGGTAATTCGAAAGACATAGCCCTCAAACGACTTGGATCGCTGTGGAATCACTTAGCTAGAGATGAAAATTACTTAAATTTATATCGTGAATTTTTAAGAGATTATGAAAGACTGGGTCACACATGAAGGAAGTGACTAACGAAACTGAACCCGAAATCACATATTACGCTACCCATCATGGAATTTATCGTCCAGAAAAGTCCACAACAAAACTTAGAGTTGTCTTTAACCCTCTAACTGGATACCTTCTTCCTGAAAAGTTATTCCGAAAGCGTTTAACTCTTATTTTGCGATTCCCTTCAAAAATGCAACAGACTTCTTTCCTTTCCCCCTTTTAGAACATGGGAGGTCGAACGGGGACAATTTTACGACCCAGTTCGATCCCTTTGTAAAGTAAGAACCAAGAGATCAATCGTTTACAGCTAGCTGTTAAGTTGCCTTGGGAAATCTTCTTTGAAAGCGTAGTGGAATTCGGTGTTTCATTCTCCTATATGTTCAGTCACAGTAAAAAAAAAATGAAAGGTAAAAAAAGGGAAAAAATGAAATAAATAGTATGTTAGAAGTTGAAAAATAATTATATTTTCTTCAAAGAAAATTTATTTTTCTGTCATTTTTAAAAATTAAAAAAATATATATATATATTTTTGATATTGCGATTTGAACCAGAAAAAGCATCCTGTAATCATTTTTTGAATATGAGAGTAAGAAAACGCGCTCACTTTCCTGTTTTTTAAAAAAAGTAATGAGGTACAAAGAGCAAAGGCCCTATCTCATTTTTAAACAATAACACAATAAATATTACATACGATGATTATATTTATGAAATAAAACCGATCTTTCTCTATTCAGTTATATTTTTAATTTAAAATAGCATAAAAAAGGATTTCAATACTTTTAATTTATTTTAATTAAAATCATATAAAAGATATTTTTTTATGTTAACTGAATATTTTTCGGAAAACATTTAAATTTTCCTTCCTAGTGTTCTCTTTTTCGAACTTCTTGTATTAAATAAAAATTCCTTTTCTACATCGGCATTTGTGATGGACATAACACACATTCAGTCAATAATTTTTAATTTTAATGGGGGATATACTTCTTCAAATGCGCATGACAGTACTTCTAACCATTTTCTACTCAAGTTAAATTTCTTATCTTTCTGTTTCTTTTATTACAAGGAAAAATGTCACACATCGATAACTACATTTTCACACAATTCAGTCATTACAAATTCTATTGTGAGAAAAAGTTCTCCCTAATTAATTTTGTCTTTCAAAACAGTACACTTAAAACAATTTTGTTCAGTGAAGTTAACCGACAGTTCCACAATGTATTAATACCAAATTTTAAAAACAAATTTAACACTTGGAAATGTATCCAGTATTAAATTTTTCAGTATACACAAATATTTCCTGCTGTAGGGAAGATATAGTATGAGATGTGGTGTGCGGTTGTGAAAGAATGTTTTCGTACGTGTAGACTATTTTTGAAAATTTAAATATCACTGAAGCTGATCATATAACAGCAAATGAGCCTTATTTTAATGTGTGCTGGTATCAAAGTAAAAAACTTTACAATATTAAACAGCCTATGGGTTTATACTTAATATCAAACTATTCGCAAAATGGCTTACAACTTCTATTCAAATTGTAAAGAAACTGAAATATAAATATATCTTACTACAGTCAAAAATATTTATAATATGTAAGTATCCTATTTCTCCACTTATTTCTGTACATTTTAAAAACTGTAGCTGAATGCAATTTTTTATATTTATAAACGAGGCATAACAGCATACACACTCGTAAAAATGTCTTTATCATTTTTAAATATACTACTATAAAACGTATATGGATTGTAAGATCAGTTGTAAAATCCTAAAAGCTTTTAGAGGAGCTAAAAACATGTAATTTTGGATTGATCAAATTTTTAATATAATACACAAATATACACGTTATTAAGCAAATACATTTGAAAAATCAAACTTCCTTCTGAAATAAACGTAATTGAAAGAAAAATGTTTAATTGCAAATGAGTGGAAATACATGTTTATCTAAGGGGTATCCCCAAAGTGAGGTAATCCTCAAACTTAAGACTCAAACACAGTGGCACAACAATCCATGAGGGCCAGGAACTACTGTGCCCATCGTAATACACGTGACCATTGGACGCTGAGGTGCATGAACAGATGTCCCGATTTGGTGGTCTGTCTGAAGAGAGACCTTCAGTGTTTAAGACCCGAAGCAAGCTTGGTACTCATTTATCGACCCAATGTAGCGGGAATGTAAGGCAGAGTCGACCTTGTGCAGCCCGTTAATAGAACCCCAGACCTGTGGTGTGGAAGCACTATACACTACCACTCGATCTTATTCGGTGAAAAATAAATTTTAATGTTAGAATCTTATATAAATCCCTAATGAATGAAGTCCAAACTTTTTTCATGTAAACTGTTTAGACGGAAATGGTTAATTATGAACATTTCACAAGTTGCATAAATTAAAATTAACCGTTATAGTTTACATAAATTTTTAAGGGTGCAAAAGGTGTATTTCGGCTGCACGAATTAATTTTAAAAGGAATACGGTTACGAAAAAGTAGTACAAATCTATCTTAAGTAGGGTTGGTTACCTTACATAAATGTCAAACACAACAATGTATTGGAAGCCAATTCCACAATTCGTTGTTATAAAAATGTATGGAAAATTACAAGATTTATTTTTGCATTTGTAATTTATATATATATATAATTTTTTCCTGGGAACTTTAAAAGCTAGAGCGGCATCCATCAAAACCGCGGTTTTCTCTCTGTTTTTTTCAGATCGCCCCTGACTAAGTTGCTCTGCCATAGCAAGTGAAAATGCCGGATTTTGTTTGTCAAGATCATTTATAGCAGACTGCATTTTCATGTATTTTAGATGGTCGTTTTATATTTTCTACATCAATATCTTAATGTCTGAATTTAAAATTACATAAAATTCTTGACATTCGCATCAATGACCATTATAATTTTTATTAGTATATGAATGTGTCATCACACGATTACATGACTGTTATTAACATATTATTTTAACCATTTAATTAATATTAAGTATAACATAACGCACACAAATTTTCTGAACTTTAAAATAAATATTTCGAAAACTACTTGAGATATACTCAACATTTTTCATTCCTACCCTTTAGCTTCTCAGTTTTGCTTCGATGTAAACCTTTATTGTATATTGCTCGGTTTTTTAGTATATTTTTTGCTCTTAGCATGCATTTTTCAACTGAATTGTATGAAATCTTCAAAATATATTAAAAAATATCAAAGAAGCTATATAATAAAATTTGAAATTTATATTATACTCAAAGAGTTGCTAGAACTTATGGTAAATAATTTTTAACTTTGCGATACATTTTTTTTTTTCGAAATTTCAAATGGAATTTCTAACATAAAATTTCTAGCTTGATACGGTCGAGATTTCAAAAAAATATCCAGATTTTAATTACTTATTCAGTTAGCCTTGAAAAAAAGATAAATGTTGAGATATTTTGCATAAATAGATATTTTTGAAGAATAATTCGAATGTTTTTGAATAGCTCGAATTTAAAATTGATTTTTATGTTTATTTATATGCATAAATGTCTACTGTAAATGTTTCCGTATATTTTTGATTACCATTTATTTAAACATTCAAGTTATAAAATAAAATGTGGGAAAATCTTCATTCATGTTGTCTTTGATGTAAACTGAAGTTCAAGCACTTAAAATTCAAATATAATTCGGTGTATTTTAACAATATATAACTCTAGGCACTGTACGTAAACTTCCCTGAACACTTGGGTTTTGAAATCTAAAAAAAATTAATAGATCTTAATTAGATTTTTTTTGTTATTATTTTTATCAAAGTATAAGAAAATGTTTCAAATTATTTGATGAAGTTTAAATTTATTCATTTTTAGTGGTTGGAAAGTTGAAAAGATTTTAAATTTAAGAGTGTTTGGTGTTTTATTATTATTTTTTGGGAGCATCTTATAATGAAATAATCATGTTTCAAAAACTGAAAGCATTGATTAAGATAAAAAAATGAAGCAAAAGAATATACTTTAAAAAAGATAATTTGTCTAACTATATAAAATAGCAGATTGCCCTGACACGCCCCAACTTGTTACAGTTTGAAATTAATATGAAACCAAAAGGGAATTGTAACATTCTTTTCTTATGTGTTGGGACTTTTGAAAACTTTTAAAATACAAGCTAGCAAACAAACACTTCTTGGGTTCTAAAAAATTTCTCCCCGATTTTTTAGGATTGCCCCAGGGTCAAAACACGGGGTTCCCTGCGAGCCATAAAACTGCTGCTGTGTTGCTTCCTCCGTCCCTCATTATCTTTCAAGATGTTAAACCTTAAAAGGGGGAAAGGATTTCAGAAAAGTGCGGGTAATCCGCTTTTGAAAACGTTACTTGAAGGCAGAAAAATCAGTGCAGTCCATTTTCGAAGCATCTTTACACTGACGGAATTTTCCGTGCTATCCGGTTAGAGGGTTAACTGTTCTTCGTTAACTGATAATGGAATATCTTTAAATGACATTCAATATAATGGAGGAGTGATACAAGAGGACTTATATGCGCAAATGCTCAGGTTCAGAACTTACAAGTATGCATTTACAGCAGACATTAAAATGATGTATCGAACTATATTAATTAACACTAAACAGCGTAATCTGCAGAGAATCGTTTGGTATGAAAGTGAACATGAATCACCCAAAATTTACGAACTTTTGACTGTTACCTATGGCACTGTAAATGCTCCCTACTTAGCACAGAGAACTTTAACCCAGTTGTCGATGGCTGAAGAGGCTAACTTCCCTATAGCAGCTTTCGTTTTACGGAACAACTTGTATATGGACGATTTCCTTTGTGGTGCTGCAACGTTAGAGGAGGCAATTGTTCTCAGACAACAATTAAAAGGCATTTTGAAAAGTGCTGGAATGGAGTTGCATAAACTTTGCGCCAATTACGAGAAATTGTCACCAGATCCCGAACAGAATTACAATTTTGCAACTTTAACAGAGACGAAAACGTTAGGAGTGTCGTGGAAGCCGAACCTAGATTGCTTTTTAATTAAAGTGAAAGTCTGTTTGGACAGTTCTTATACTAAAAGAGACGTCTTGTCTACTATTGCCAAGATCTTTGATCCTGTTGGACTGATGGCACCAGTAATTTCCAAAGCAAAGATTTTCCTCCAGCATTTGTGGAGAAGCAAATTGGAATGGAATTAATTTAACGTACGAGGAACTACTTATGGTCACTGTACAAATTGAGGGAATTTTAAATTCTCGACCGCTTTGCCCCTTATCAAACAATGATGATGATTTCCAAGTGCTTACACCAGCTCATTTTTTAATTAATAGGTCTTTAAATTCGCTAGAAGAGCCTAATTTGACAAAATGTAAAAAGAATAATCTCAAAAAGTGGCAAAAAATAACTAAGATAGTTCAATTAATGTGGGAATTTTGGAGTCGTAATTACTTGAATCAATTACAACAGAGAGGAAAATGGATGTTTGAAAAAAATAACGTTAAAATTGGAGACTTGGTTTTAATAATTGAAGAAAATTTACCAACATATAAATGGGCATTAGGTAGAATCGTAGAATTGTATTATGGTGAAGATAAAAAAGTGCGTGTTGTAAAAATTAAAACTCAGTATAGTACATGTAAAAGAGCCGTAACAAAAATTTGTGTTTTACCAATGGAAGATCCTTCAATATAATTTGAATTTTTCATTTAGTGTACCATTGGTGGTGTGTAAATTTGCTCATTGTTAGTAAAGTGATTTTGTATTTGTATAAAATAATATTGTTATTTGTGAAATCTTGCATTTATATAATGATTTATGTAATTGTATTTCTTGAGAATTGTCAAGTGTTGAATGTGTAAAGTGTTCTAGATGTAACCAATATGAATGTTAATTTAGTAACAATGATTGCATGGTTAAACCAGTGCAATGTGGGGCGGTATGTTAGTTCTGTTAATGAACAGCGCCCTTTAGCTGCTTGTAAAATAAAACGTCAGTGTGTGTAACAATCACTCCGAGAGGTAGTGTACGGAGTAGAGAAATTAAAGAGATCACAGTCCATTACTAATATTGTTCATTGTTTTGAGTCAAAACACGCTTTAAAAATGCAACAGACTTCTATCCTTTTCCCCCTTTTAAAACTTCGGAGGTCGAACGAGGACAATTTTATGATTCAGTTCGGTTCCTTTGTAAAGTAAGAACAGAGAGATCAATCGTTTACAGCTAGCTGTGAAGTTGCCTTGGGCAATCTTGTTGAAAGTTGTAGTGCAACTGGGTCGTTTCCCCTATATGTTTAGTCACAGTAAAATTAAAACAAAATGAAGGGTGGAAAAAAGGAAATAAATAGTGCGTTAGAAGTTGAAAAATAATTATATTTTTTTCAAACAAAATTTATTTTTCTGTCATTTTTTAAAAATTAAATAAATATATATATATATATATTGGTATTGTGATTTGAACCAGAAAAAAGCATCCTGTATTCATTTTTGAATATGAGAGTAAGAAAATGCGCTCACTTTATTGTTTTTTAAAAAAGTAATGAGGTAAAAAAAGCGAAGGCCCTTCCTCTTTTTTTAAACAATAAGACAATAAATGGTGCATACGGTGATATACAAACGATGATTATATTTATGAAATAAAACCGATCTTTCTCTATTCAATTATATTTTTAATTTAAAATAACAAAAAAAATGATTTTAATACTTTTAATTTATTTTAATTAAAATCATATAAATGATATTTTTATGTTAACTGAATATTTTCGGAAAAAATCTAAATTTTCATTCCTAGTGTTCTCCTTTTCGATCTTCTTGCATTAAATAAAACAATTTTTTCTACATCGGCATTTTTGATGGACATAACACACATTCAGTCAATAATTTTTAATTTTAATGGGGGATATACTTCTTCAAATGCGCATGACAGTACTTCTAACCATTTTCTACTCAAGTTTAATCACTTATCTTTCTGTTTCTTTTATGACAAGGAAAAATGTCACACATCGATAACTACATTTTCCAATTCAGTCATTACAAATTCTATTGTGAGAAAAGTTCTCCCTAATTAATTTTGTCTTTCATAACAGTACACTTAAAACAATTTTGTTCAGTGAAATTAAACGACAGTTCCACAATGTATCCATACAAAATTTTAAAAACAATTTTAACATTTGGAAATGTATCCTGTATTAAATTTTTTGAGGATACACAAATATTTCCTGCTGTATGGAAGACATAGTATGAAATGTGGTGTGTGGTTTTGAAAGAATGTTTTCGTACGTGTAGACTATTTTTTTAAAATTTAAATATCACTAAAGCTGATCATATAACTGCAAATGAGCCTTTATTTAATGTGTGCTGGTATCAAAATAAAACACTTTATAATATTCAACAGCCTATAGGTTTATATTCAATATCAAACTATTCGCAAAATGTGGTTTACAACTTCTATTCAAATTGTAAAGAAACTGAAATATAAATATATCTTACTGCAGTCAAAAATATTCATAATATGTAAATATCCTATTCGTCCACTTATTTTCGTACATTTTAAAAACTGTAGCTGAATGCAATTTTTTATATTTATAAATGAGGCATAAAAGCTCACACAGTCGTAAAAATGTCTTTATCATTTTTAAATATACTACTATAAAAGGTATATGGTTTGTAAGATCAGTTCTAAAATCCTAAAAGCTTTTAGAGGAGGAAAAAACATGTAATTTTGGATTGATCAAAATTTTAATATAATACACAAATATACATGTTATTAAGCAAATACATTTGAAAAATCAAACTTCCTTCTGAAATAAACGTAATTGAAAGAAAAATGTTTAATTGCAAATGAGTGGAAATACATGCTTATCTAAGGGGTATCCCCAAAGTGAGGCAATCCTCAAACTTAAAACTCAAACTCAGTGGCACCACAATCCATGAGGGCCAGGAACTACACTACTGGACAATTGCTAAGGACGGATCACAAATTGATATGTAGCATAACATTAAGCGAGACATGAGGCCTAGTAGGATAAAATATAGTTGGCACACTGTTCAGACATTAGAATAAAGAATATTTATTGTTCTGGAAAGTACAAAAGCTGTGAAACATCTGAAAGAAAAAAAATGTTCATTTGATCTGTGTACGGAGAAATGGAACAATGCATCTAAAAGTCAGCAGGCACCTTAAAGAAAGGTATCAGTACAGGATATGTCCACCGTGGAGTGTGATGCAAAATTCCACACGTCGTACCATACTTTGCACAACATTATCCAGCAGGTGTTGAGGCAATTTATCCGATTCCTCTGTGAGTGCACGGATGAGGTTCTTGTTTGTCGGAGGATAGTTTTGACCAGAAACTTGCCTCCCCAAAGCATCCTACACATTTTCAATAGGGTTTAGATCTGGAGAACGCGCTGGCCATACGAGACGTTGAATACCCTCGCTGTCTAGACAATCCTGAACAGCGAGTGTTCGATGACATGTTGCGTTGTCGTCCATAAAAACAAATTTATCACCGACAGCACCACGGAAATGACGAACATGAGGAAGTAGAACTTCATCAATGTATCGTTGGCCCGTCATAGTCCCATTCGCAACCACATGTAGGCGCGTGCGGCCATTGATCATGATGCCGGCCCACACCATGATACTGCATGTCGGATATCGGTCCTTTTCCTGGATATTTTCTGGACGATAAGCAGTACCACTCTCGCGCCAGATCAGTTGGCGTCTACAATCCGATGACAGACTGAACCTACTCTCATCTGAGAATAGTACGCATGCCCAGTCCTGTTCAGTCCAATTGTGATGCTCACGACACCATTGCAAACGGGCAGTACGGTGCTGTCTGGTCAATGGGACACACACAACAGGTCTGCGTGTGTGTAGTCCTCCTCCCCTCAAAGTCTGGCAACAGTTTTTCGGGAGATCTGCTTTCCTGAGGCAGCAAGAAATTGATTTGCCACCTGCTGAGCTGTGGTGCGCCTGTTCCTTTTTGCTGATAGGACGATATATCTGTCTTCTGCAGGCGTCGTACTTCTAACACGACCTCCCCGTGCCGTCTACTACATTCCAGTAGTTTTTTAAATGACTTCCACAGCCGTGAAACAACGCTGTGAGCGATGTCGAACTGCCTGGCAACATCTGTTATTTTTCACCCTTCTTCGATCTTTCCAATAATTCGGCCACGCATAAAATCATCTATGTGATGTCGGGAAGACATGCCAAAAATTTTAAGTTCGTCTATTAAATCTTTCCTGTAAAACTTTGACTTGAAACAACAACTGTCCACACGCGTCAAAACCTCTAAAGCTCTTATGAACGCTATCACGTGATGAACAGACATGGAAAAAAATTTGCATACTCATACTTCTTCTTACTAATATCCCGCCTCTTATTCTAATTTTCCACATTTTGCTTCCTTTCATTTTGTGGTTGCTATGGATGATAGTGTTATCCGTCCTTAGCAATTGTCCAGCAGTGTACTATGCATATCCCAATATACGAGACAATTGGGCGCTGAGGTGCATGAACAGATGTCCCGATTTGGTGGTCTGTCTGAAGAAAGACCTTCAGTGTTTAAGACCCCAAGCAAGCTTGTTACTCATTTATCGACCCAATGTAACGGGGAAGAAAGGCAGAGTTGACCTTTCCCAGCCCGTTAATAGAACCCTAGACCTGTGGCGTGGAAACACGATACACTACCCCTCGACCCTATTCGGTGAAAAATAAAACAATGTTAGAATCTTATATAATTCCCTAATGAATGAGGGAGTCCAAACTTTTTTTTTCATATAAATTGTTTAGACGGAAATGGTTAATTATGAACATTTCACAAGTTGCATAAATTAAAATTAACTGTTATAGTTTACATAAATTTTTAAGAGTGCAAAAAGTGTATTTTGGCTGCACGAATTAATTTTAAAAGGAATACGGTTACGAAAAAGTAGTGCAAATCTATCTAATGTAGGGTTGGTTACCTTAGATATTGTCAAACACAACAAAGTATTGGGAGCCAATTCCAAAATTCGTTGTTATAAAAATGTATGGAAAATTACAAGACTTAGCTTTTGCATTTGTAATTTATATATTTTTTTTTCCTGAGAGATTTAAAAGCTAGAGCGGCATCCATCAAAACCGCGGTTCCCTCTCTGTTTTTCCAGATCACCCCTGACTAAGCCGGCTCTGCCATAGTAAGTGAAAATGCCGTATTTTGTTTGTGAAGATCATTTTATAGCAGACCTTCAACATCTTAATGCCTGAATTTAAAATTACGTGAAATTCTTGACATTCAAATCAATGATCATTATAATTTTGATTAGTATATGAATGTGTCATCAAACGATTACATGACTATTATTAAAATATTATATTAACCATTTAATTAATATTAAGTATAACATAACGCACACAAATTTTCTGAACTTTAAAATAAATATTTCGAAAACTACTTCAGATATACTCAAAATTTTTCATTCCTACGCTTTAGCTTCTCAGTTTGGCTGCTAAGTAAAACTTTATTGTTGTAACGGCGTGAGTAGCTATCCATCAATAAACAAATCTTTACAGCTTAATATACAAATAAAAGCAAACTTTATTTGCTAACAATTTGTAAATGAAGTAATATAAATCCAGATTAAATGCCAAGCCGGTGTGGTCAGTTAATATACTCATGCTCAACGCCACCGGCGTTCCTCGTCTTTTTCACTCTCTCTCGGGGATTTTGTCTTTTCTCCGGTCTTTTTCTCTTTCTCTCTCTCTCCGGATCTCTTCTCTCTTACTCTCTCTCTCTAGGTTTTTTTCTGGTCTTTTTCTCTCGTGTCCTCAAAAACAACCCTTTTTAAACAACAGGGGTGTGTTCACAACACGCCCCTCACTCCTTTTTATTCGCAGGACAACAAAGTCTCTCTTGACCTCCCTCGTCCTATTGGCGCATAACACGCCAAAACACACCCGAGCTGTCTGGTCCAAGGTGCCATAGTTCCTTGTCCGCAGCTGGACACCCTGGCCCATCACGCCACCTGTTTCTAGTATTCCCTTCAAACAACACTAGAAAAAGACAATATGGTTATTTTTAAGATAGGCTTCGCCTATTGTCAATGGGGCGCCGAACTCTTAAGTCTATTATGCCGACCCGTCTGAAAACTCCACTCCCTGAGTTCAGACAATAAACAATGGCCCCATGGCCACGTGCACCGGTCATTCCACAGCTGGTTGATCGTAAAACATTCAGGGACAATCGATGGGTGAGGCACTTGTCCTTGACCAGCTGGTAAAACCATAAAACCTATTTTGACTTGGAAGATGGGGGTTCACTCCCATCGAAGATGTCACAACTCCTCCCCCCTAAAAAAGTCCATTTCACGGGACTGCTCTGGTCCTAGTTGGATTCAGTTCTTAGAATTCACACACATAAAGATCGTCCCATCAATGAGATTGATCAGGGCAGCAATCCCGGTATTAAGAACAATCAAAAAATAACATAATACATGAATCAAATTTCCAAAAAAAATGTACACTTCACACAATTAGATCTTAAAATCCGAATCTGGGATTCTTTTTCTCCAAGTTACATTTCACCTTTAAATTATAATTTTAAACAAAAGGCGTCAAATGCCAATCTCTTAATAACCATCTACACTTAATCGCGCCTGACTTCAGAAGTAAACATCTGTTGGCCTACGGTTGACTAAGAGACATCAGAGATTTTCACTAACATCTATTTTCTTCCACAATGTACACAGATACACATACACACATATAAATAAAACAGTAATTTACATATATATAATAATTAATAGAAAAATCCACAAACTACTTATTCCAATCTACTTATTCCAACGTTGTTTCCATCGATTTTAAATAAACAAAATAAACATTTATAAATTCCAAGCTTTGCAAAAAACATAAAAACCAAATTTTTAAATTAAGAAGTTTAAACTAAGATTTTTTAAATTCAATTAAATTATGGCTATCAGCAAGCATTATCACAACCATCATAACAGGTTATTCACAAGTCATGGTATTGTCTTCCATTACGTTAGTTATTGAGGAAACACTTTAATTGGGAATATAATTAACAAGCCTCTCAGTAGCTCATGCAATGAATTTCACTATATCTACATTACGTCAACACGGAATAAACTTGCCCCTGTCTCTAATTTACCTTTAGTCGGTCCGACTTCCGACCCAACCCTACTCGACCATTTTAACACAAAGTCTATTTTCTTCACACGGTTTTTCCAAGTTTCCATCAGAATGTCTATATCGACCATTCGCGGAAACAACCTCAAAAAATCCGAGTCGTTAAATTATATTCATCATAAGCACAAAGAAACTTAAACCTCGATTTTGTAATAATGCACATGCCAACTGGCATAACGCATGGGGTGTGCTTCGGATAATTCATCAGTAATGAACGACGAAAATACCATTTCCATAAATCCAATACAGTCACCCACGATGCCGCGTTGATCTTTTCTACCAAACTTCCCCTTCTTAAAAAAAATAAATCTCGGCTCGCGTCACCTGGTTCAAATTCCCATACTTTATACATTTGATACGCGGGTACGGGTATCGGTTCACTCTCCCTAACCAAACAACGGGCAGAGTACGGTTTGACTCCCCCATCCGTTCACACCTAAATCTAAAAGATACTCTGTATCCTCTCGTAGTGAATTAATTAACATCTGGGATGAACAACAAGTTTTAATTCTAAATGGCTTTCCCGTAACCAAATTAGTATCCTTCTGTCTTAAAACAATCGTCCCAGGATCTGGGGAAAACACGTCCTTATTTTTAGTAATGACTTGTTTTAATTCGTCGATCTGAGAGGGGGATAGTTTAAGTTGCAGTTGACTTTCCCGCAATATTTCGTGATAGTCAAACTTCGTGCATTGTTTATCTGGATAAGGAATTTCCGCATCTCCCTCTATGTCATCCGAGACCTCTTCTACAACCAGGCTTACCAGCTCGGGTCTCCGATGATACGGTTTTAGTAAGTTTACGTGATAGATAGTACTACGGTCCCCTTCTTCCTGGTAGATCTATCACATAATTTGTATCCGAAATTCTACTAAGTACCTTTCCCGGCCCTATCCAATTTACCTCAAGTTTATTTTGTTTAGAGGTAACTAACACCATTACCAGATACCCTTCCACAAATTTCCCTTCCACGACATCGCGATCGTACCACGTTTTCCTTTTAAGTTGGCATTCTTTCATCCTAGTGATCGCAATATCTTGGCAACGTTTGAGTCTATTATTTAACTGCAATATATATTCCACTACCGATTGACTCGTGTTTCCCTCCTCCTCCATTCCTCGTAAACTAACGTTTGGGGTGTTCTCAAATTCTTTCCCATGACCAACTCGGTGGGACTGAAACCTGTACTCTCGTGCGCAACCGTTCTGAGAGAGAATAATGCCAAAGGAAGAACCCCCTCCCAATCTTCTCCCGATTCCACGCACAAAGCCTTAATTACGCGCTTGATGGTTCTATGCACTCGCTCCACTGCATTGCTTTGGGGTGGCTGACTGATGACCTCGTCACTTTGATGCCGAACTTATTGAAAAGGTGGTGGTCAATTCACTAGTGAAAGAAGTCCCCAGGTCGGATTGTATTTCGCGTGGAAATCCTATCCTAGAAAAGATACTCAAGAGGGCGTCTATTACGTTCGGGGAAGTAATACTCTCCACCGGTATAGCTTCCGGGTACTTAGAGGCTACACAAATTGACGTAATCAGATATCTGTTTTGCTTTGTTGAGACAGGGAGAGGTCCCACAGCATCTATATTGATTTTAGAGAATACCTCCGAAATAATCGGCACTAATTTCAGGGGTGCTTTCGCCTTATCTCTCGGTTTCCCTACTCGTTGACACGAATCGCAAGTTTTGACGAACTCCTCCACGTCTCTGTACACGTTCGGCCAAAAAAAATGCCTTAGAATTCTATCTTTGGTTTTCGTCACCCCCAGATGCCCCCCTATTTCGTAATGGCTAAGTTTGTTAATGTCGAGTCTAAACTTTATGGGTACGCATAGCTGTCTGACCTCCTCTCCTCGCTTAATTTTCGCGACTCTAACTAATTTCCCCCTGATGACCCTAAATTCTTTGTCTATTCCTGTTTGGGCCTTATCCCATAATGGTTTTAGATCGGGGCATTTTCTTTGTTCCTCTTTAAATTCAACACCATTCACTTTCGCCAAACTCTTTCTCCCTTCTCCTTCAAAAGCGGAAATGATAAAGCTATCGTCTTCCCCTCCCTCGGACGGGGGGGGGGGAATCCGTAAGTTCAAACTCCGCTTCGTTCACCTCTTTTTCTTTCTCGGGGAAAATCTTTTTTGTTTACTTCTAGTCACCACTGCGTTAACCAAGTGCACCCCTGTTCGTCTGACTCCAGCAGTTCAGCTGTTCGGTTTCCCAATAAATATAGATCATTGTCACTACTATCCTGTTTTATTGCAGCCTTGGTATAAAACTCTCCTTTCTTCGTTTTGATTTTTAATTTTAGCCAGAGGCAAACAGTGGCAAATCTCATCTAACGGGCTTTTCAACCAAACGTATTCACCTAGGAGGTCATTTTCATTAATCCAGCTCCGCGAACAGACGTCTATGGATGACCCCGAATCACTTAGACATACGCGATCTATGCCATTTATTTCCATGTTCATTTTGAATTTTTAAATGGGTCGTAATTCCCGGTATTTAAAGTTAAATTAGCTACCGTTTCGAATTTATTTTTCCTTAATCTAGGGCACACTGGCTTTATGTGCCCTGTCTCATTGCAGTAGTAGCATATTATGGGCTTCCTCTTCTCAAATTGATTATCCGTCTCTAAACTATCCTTATAAATCTCCCTTGGTTCTGAGAGAGGCAATCGCATTGCTAACCCGTCTTCCAAGCATGTCAGCCCATCTGCTTTACACGTGTCTTCCTTCCCTTTTAACGGCCCTGCTATCTTAGCTATTGTATGAATTCAAAAACTTTCCCGATTCACAGTTAACTGCTTTTCACAACCCCTTAACGTCCCAAGGGTATATTTTTCCTCGCAGCTATTCTCACAAATCAATCCTTCAGGGTTCGCCACTCCCTTATCTCTTTTCAACTCAAAAGAGGCTTCTACAATATTATCCGGAATTATTACCCACTGTGCACCCATCGCCACAGTTTTGACCCTTCCTTCACATACCCCTACTTTCATTTCCACGTCACAATCACTACTCCTATTCACGTTGAATTCTTTCCTTCCTACTTCAGATGGGTGGGAAACGTTCGTACATCTCACTGGGGGGTCACAATTCTTCTTTTCAAAATCACAAGACGTAGCGTTCTCCACGCTTTTACTAACTACCGGGTTATTTACAGGCTTACACTTATTAACCGATTCACTAACTTCTGTAGTACGATTTCCTGACAAAATACAAACATTTGCAAGATCGTTAATCCTATTCCCTGCCTTCAATTTATTTTCATTTAACTTATTTCTGAGTTGAATTCTCAATCTTTCTAACTCACGTCCCCTAGCTAGTCTACGTTCTTCGTATTCCTTAATTTCCTGTTTTTCACGTTCTTCTTCCAAAATACCCTCCAACAAACATTTAACTGACTCTTCGTCATAGTATTTACTTTGACAGATTCTCTTCTTAAATTCTATCTTGGGTAAAGTAATATCAATTTCTACCCTTAATTCCTTCGCAACCTCTAACAATACGTCTTTTCGTTCTCTTAAGAGAAACGCCATAATGCACTAATACACACAAAAACAAATCTAAGCTTAATCCTTACAAAAATTATACACAGACTCAAGGTAACCTAACAATACACTAGACCTAGACTTAACTATATTTTAACCAAAATTATACTCATAACTAGCATAACTAACAGTACCCTAGATTGAGACTTAATTATATTTCACAAAATTATAAAAATACTCAGAGTAACGTGACAATACACTACGCAAAAACTGTGCTAACGAAGCAAATATACTACTGTATACTACGACCTAACTCAATAAACAAACATACATACAAACATAGCAAATCAATACACTGCAAACAAACTTAATAATTTCTGTAGTCTCTCAGTCTATACTTTTAACTTTATCTAGTATTATTTTCCTTACAAAATTTTACATTAACTAAAAATAATGTTTTGCTGCCCCGATACGATACTTAAAGAAAAAGACTGACCTTAACATTGCAGGTTAAAACACTGGAAACCTCTTCCTTATCCTTCTCCGGGAAAAAACGGAAGGCAGGCACTTCGCGGGCACTCTTCACAAGCTGGAACGGGAGACACTTGCATCCAGCACTTCTCACAGCTGGGAAATCCAGGAATTAGGGGTCATTAAACTCGCTTCATCACAATCGCACACGGCTGGTCTTTTTTTTCCTTCAATTAAAATCAAGGATTCGGGCATCTGTTTACTTAAATGCCGGATCAACACCGCTGCCACCAATTTCATATATTTATATTAGCTGTAACGGCGTGAGTAGCTATCCATCAATAAACAAATCTTTACAGCTTAATATACAAATAAAAGCAAACTTTATTTGCTAACAATTTGTAAATGAAGTAATATAAATCCAGATAAAATGCCAAGCCGGTGTGGTCAGTTCATATACTCATGCTCAACGCCACCGGCGTTCCACGTCTTTTTCACTCTCTCTCGGGGATTTTGTCTTTTCTCCGGTCTTTTTCTCTTTCTCTCTCTCTCCGGGTCTCTTCTCTCTTACTCTCTCTCTCTAGGTTTTTTTCTGGTCTTTTTCTCTCGTGTCCTCAAAAACAACCCTTTTTAAACAACAGGGGTGTGTTCACAACACGCCCCTCACTCCTTTTTATTCGCAGGACAACAAAGTCTCTCTTGACCTCCCTCGTCCTATTGGCGCATAACACGCCAAAACACACCCGAGCTGTCTGGTCCAAGGCACCATAGTTCCTTGTCCGCAGCTGGACACCCTGGCCCATCACGCCACCTGTTTCTAGTATTCCCTTCAAACAACACTAGAAAAAGACAATATGGTTATTTTTAAGATAGGCTTCGCCTATTGTCAATGGGGCGCCGAACTCTTAAGTCTATTATGCCGACCCGTCTGAAAACTCCACTCCCTGAGTTCAGACAATAAACAATGGCCCCATGGCCATGTGCACCGGTCATTCCACAGCTGGTTGATCGTAAAACATTCAGAGACAATCGATGGGTGAGGCACTTGTCGTTGACCAGCTGGTAAAACCATAAAACCTATTGTGACTTGGAAGATGGGGGTTCACTCCCATCGAAGATGTCACATTGTATATTCGTCGATTTTTTTTAGTATATTTATTGCACTCAGCATGCAGTTTTCAACTGAATTGTATGAAATCTTCGAAATATATTAAAAAATACCAAAGAAGCTATATAATAAAATTTGAAATTTATATTATACTCAAAGAGTTGCTAGAACTTATGGTAAATAATTTTTGACTGCGCGATACATTTTTTTTTCGAAATTTCAAATGGAATTTTTAACATAAAATTTCTAGCTTTATACGGTCGTGATTTCAAAAAATATCCAGATTTTAATTACTTATTCAGTTAGCCTTTAAAAAAAGATAAATGTTGAGGTATTTTGCATAAATAGATATTTTTGAAGAATAATTCGAATGTTTTTGAATAGCTCGAATTTAAAATTGATTTTTATGTTTATTTATATGCATAAATGTCTACTGTAAATGTTTCCGTATATTTTTGATTACCATTTATTCAAACATTCAAGTTATAAAAAAAATGTGGGAAAATCTTCATTCATGTTGTCTTTGATGTAAACTGAAGTTCAAGCACTTAAAATTCAAATATAATTTTGTGTATTTTAACAATATATAACTAGGCACTGTACGTAAACTTCCCTGAACACTTGGGCTTTGAAATCTAAGAAAAAAAATCTAATAAATCTTAATTAGTTTTTTTTTCGTTATTATTTTTATCAAAGTGTAAGAAAATATTTCAAATTATTTGATGAAGTTTAAATTTATTCATTTTTAGTGGTTGGAAAGTTGAAAAGATTTCAAATTTTAAAGTGTTTGGTGTTTTATTAATTTTTTTTGGCATTTTATAATGAAATAATCATGTTTCAAAAACTGAAAGCATTGATTATGATAAGAAAAATGAAGCGAAAGGATATACTTTAAAAAAGATATAATTTGTCTAACTATATAAAATAGCAGATTGCCCTGACACGCCCCAACTTGTTACAGTTTGGAATTAATATGAAACCAAAAGGGAATTGTAACATATTTTACTTATGCGTTGGGACTTTTCAAAACTTTTAAAATATCAGCTAACAAACAAACACTTCCTCGGGTGTAAAGAAATTTCCCCCCGAATTTTTACGATTGCTCCAGGGTCAATACACGGGGTGGGGTTCCCTGCGAGCCATAAAACTTCCTTTCAGTGTCCTGCTGTGTGCTTCCACCGTCCCTAATTATCTTTCAATATGTTAAACCTTTAAAAGGGGGAAAGGATTTCAGAAAAGTACGGCTAATCCGCTTTTGAAAATGTTACTTGAAGGCAAAAAAACCCGTGCACTGCATTTTTGAAGTATCTTTACAATGACGGAATTTTCCGTGCTAACCGCTTGGAGGGTTAATTTGAAATTCACGTTAAATTAACTCATGAAAAACTTCTTCATCCTTCAATCTGCGTTGTTTAATTTTTCAGTTCACCCGTGCAAAGAACGGTTATACGAGCTAGTACTTAATATTGTTGAAAATGATAATTACATGGCAATACATTCTTAACAAAGTAGCTTTTTCAAATTAAAATTATGCCGTCTGAGAATATAACATTTAACTTTTTTTCCCAACAAACCCAAATATAAATCTGTGTACAGCGCGCACAAAAGATTGCATGGGTTTAAATAAATTTGAATTTAAAAAAAGGTGTTTTACTTACACAATTACCAAAGAAAAAATGCTTTCTCAAATCTCATTAATATAGAATGTTTGATCACTACACTCGGGATAGCTCAATAACACACCTCACACATGGACTGTGTAAAACACTCTCCATTTTTATTCACCTAAACACATAGTAACTAGAGATACACAGACAGCGCCGTCTGGCGCACGATTTTTACGACAAGCATGAACATTCTCCCCCGCGTTGACATATAATACATTCAACAATAACACAATTTACAATAAAACATTAAACGATAAAATACTATAGGCTTACGTAAAACAAATTAAGGTACATATAAAAATTCTAATACACAATATTCAGAGACAAAATTCAAACTAACATAGGTAAAAGACAACCTCTTAAAATGGCTCTTTTATATTCTCCAAATTGTGTTTTTACTTTTACAACCCTTATTAGTGCATCACTGCCACTATAAAAATCTCAGTGATTCTCCCTAAAGGCCATTTAAAGGTTGGCATATTGTCTTCAATGAGAAATACCAAATCACCCACCTTAACATTTTGTTTTTTAAATTGCCATTTATTGCGCTGTTGTAATTCACTAAGATAACATCTGTGCCACTTATTCCAAATTAGTTGTACTAGTCTGGTTATCCGTTGCCTTTTTTTTAAGGGCATTCTCTTTTAATTCAATTAAATTGGGCTCGACTACTGAAGTCATAGACCTCCCTATCAAAAAGTGGGCTGGAGTTAAAGCGTTCAAGTCATCCGAATTGCTCGATAAAGGGCACAGTGGCCTGGAATTTAAAATTCCCTCTATTTGGATACAAACAGTTAGAAATTCCTCATAGGTTAAATTTGAGCCACTGACAACTCTCTTAAGATGGTACTTTATTGACTTAACCGAAGCTTCCCAAAGACCACCAAAGGATGGCGCTCTAGGTGCTATAAACTTCCATTCTATACCCTCAGCAGATAAGAAACCTGCTAAATTATATATCATCTGAATCCTCAATAAGTTTTAGAAATCTCTTGAGCTCTTTATTGGCACCAACAAATGTTTTCCCATTATCGGAATACAATTTAGCACATTTACCTCTGCGACTAAAAAATCTTTTTAATGTAGCAATAAAAGCATCAGATGTAAGATCCGACACAATTTCTATGTGAATCGCTTTAGACACAAAACATACAAATACACAAATATAAATTTTATGCAAAATTCCTTTTCTTTGATTTTTGTACCTGATCATGAATGGGCCACAAAAATCCACACCAGAACAGTTGAATGGGTAATCAGGGACTACTCTATCACGGGGTAGATTACCCATTAGCTGAGAAGTAACAAGGGGTCGGTTTTTAAAACAGACAAGGCACTTATGCACTACTTTTCTGCATAATGAACGACCATTTAATGGCCAGAACTCTTCCTTTACATAGTGTAGAAGAGAAGAAGCACCAGTATGCAGATTCTTTCTATGGAAATGGGCAATTATTTGAACAGTTAAATTATGATTTCCTGGTAAAATTGCAGGATGTTTATTAACATATGGTAAATCTCAATTACTCAGCCAAGTTTACTATTAGGTGAAACAACTCCTTTACTTTGTAAGCTCTTCATCTCAGCCAAAAAAACCTGTTCTTGGACCATTCTGATCAGTTTAGTTTCTGCTTGGTCTATATCTGTAGCAGAAAGGGGACCACTCAATGTTAGTTTACGTTTGTTTACACTATTACTAAATCTTAACACATAACTAAATATACGAACAATTTTCATATAACTATTACTTTTACATAACAAAGTAGATAAAATAGAAGATACACAATTAGTTGAAACACAATCACTAGATGTAATTATATCAGAACTCGAACCAGTTTTCAGTTCCTTAGAATACTCGCATTCCTTAACTGGTGACAAACTTGTTTCTTCACTTGACAACTTACCTTTTTCAAGGAATTGTGGGCCATGCCACCATAACCTTAAATTTGGAAGGTCACAAGGGCGCAATCCCCGAGACACAAGATCTGCTGGGTTGAGAACAGATGGCACATGGTTCCACTGGAAACCTTCTGTCAATTATTGTACCTTGGCGACACGATTGGCCACGAAAGTTTTTAAACGATTGGCAGGGGTGTATTTAACCATGCCAATGCAATAGTTGAATCCGTATGTAGCACAATATCACTTATGTTTAACCTCAAGGTGGAACGTATTTTCTTGACGAGTTGAGCTAATAAAACACAGGCACAAAGCTCGAGTCGAGGTATGGAAATAACTCGAATTGGTGCAACACGAGATTTGCTGACAAGAATGCTCACTTTGGCAGCAACGTTGTGAAGAAAACACTGTAGGTAAACGACCGCTCCGTAGGCCGCTTCAGATGCATTCGCAAATCCTTGGAGAACGATTCTAACATTATTGTCAGCCATAATAAATCTGTTAATTTTCACTTCTTCGATACATTTTAATGTTGTCACAAATTCTCTCCACTCGTTGGCAATTGAATTAGGCAACACATCATCCCAATCCAGTTTACATTGCCATAATTGCTGCAGAAACACCTTTGCTTTCGCAATCACTGGGCCTAAGAAGCCCAAAGAGTCGTATAGCTTAGCAATTACACTTAAAACTTCACGTTTTGTATATATATGTTTAGCTGAAACAGATACCTTAAACACGAAACAATCTTCAAATGGCTTCCAACTAATTCCCAATGTCTTCACAGATAAGTCAATGTCAGTAGAAAATGAATGCTCGACGTCTGATGACAACGAACTATTTAATAACTCAGGAGAATTAGATGACCACTTATGAAGGTTCATTCCACAAGATTGCAGGGCATCTTTCAGTTGCGATTGCAATTGTTGAGCAGTCTCCAAATCCGGCGCTACGCTCTCAATATCATCCATGTAGGTATCATATAACAGGGTTTCAGAAGATAAAGGAAATCTCGATTTTTCATCCCTCGCCAACTGCTGCAGGGTCCTTATGGCAATGAAGGGTGCGTTGGACAGCCCGTAAGTGACAGTCTTTAGTCGGTACGTTAAAATTTCTGCATCTAGTCCATGTTTCCATATAATGCGCTGCAAATCCTGCTGATCTGGATTTATTAATATTTGCCTGTACATCTTTTGGGTGTCAGTCGTAAAAGCAAATTTGTGTCTTCTAAAACGAGATATTGTCTCCAAACACATCTTCCTTCACTTCACCTTTCAATAAAATGTCATTAAGGCTTATGCCTGTTGTGGTGGGGGATGAACCGTTAAAGACGATTCTTAGTTTAGTAGTCAGTTTTTCAGGGCGTAATACACCATCGTGGGGTATGTAGTAATGTATGGGTGGTTCACTGGACTCAACTACTCTTTCCAAATGACCTAACTCCTCATACTCCTTCAAAAATTCCGCATACAACGATAAATACCTAGAATCCCTAGACAACCGTTTCCACAATGAATTAAGTCGCCTAATAGCAATATCTTTGGAGTTTCCTAAACAAGACGGATCTTTACTTAATGCCATCGATACTACATACCTACCCTCACAATTCCTCCTATGAGTGCGCACAAAATGATCCTCACACAAGGACACCTCTGTATCAACCTTAGGCTCTATGTAAACACCCTCAATTTCCCAGAATTTTTTCAGTGTTTTGTTTAAATCGTCATCAACAATTAGTCCGCAATGAACGCGATTCTCTGTAACTTGATCTACACTTCCACTTACAACATAACCAAACACCGTATTTTGTAACACTAAATGCGAATTATCACAATAAAATTTTCCAGGCTTTAACAATTCGTAAAAGATTTCAGCACCAAGTAACATATCAATTCTATCTGGTATATTAAATTTATCATTAGCTAAGGGCACAAACTCTGAAACATTAACATCTACATCAATCACCTTGTTTGGAATGAGATCTGTAATCTTATTAACTATTAACAACATTAACTCACTCTCAAAAGTTTTGGCTTTATTTGCAACTGAAGTTTTTACGCAATTTTCAACAACCATAGAAGCATCATTAACACACGAAACCACTGTATTTATTTTCTCCATTTTCAGCTGCAATTTCTCAGTACATGCCCTCGTACATAAACAAGACTGCAATCCTACATCTAACAAGCATCTGACCTCTACCCATTGAGAGTATTTATTTTTAACAAGCGCGCGAACACTACTCAAAAACACATTCTTTAGTCTGCCTTTCTCAAACCCAGTCGCCACAAACTGCGATTGTGAATTTGCTTCAACTGATCCTTCAATCTGCCCTGGAACAAAAAGGAGCATTCAAATTTAAATTACTAGTGGGAGTGGGATTCCTAGTTTTGTCACGTGAAAAATGTATCAAGCTATTATGAGGTCTAAGGCAAAAACAATTTTTCTCTGAACGGTATTCCTTCAATCTATGAGGTAAAAAACAACGAAAACAAAAATTATTCCGTTTAACTACTTCTACTCTATCCTCAATTGACAGTTTCTTAAACTGATAACACTTAGAAAGGGGGTGCAAATTATTACCCTTACATAGAACACAATTTGTTTTGGTTTCGGCCACGAAAACATTCGACGAGTTTCTCTCTTGCCGCCAAGTGCCAACCGTTTGCAGTCTATTTCGCCCATCTGTTTTGACTCCACTCCCTGGATTTCTGCTCATTAAATAATTCGAAACCTTTCCTCTCGCGGATAAATAGACATCACATTCTCTCCCAAGCTGTTGAGGCTTGAAATATGTTTCTCCCTATTTCGTTGCAATATGATTCATTGTATCTCTATCTAGCGTTTCGAATATTTTATCTGAAATTATTAGATCATACAAAGACCGGAATTCATTAACTTTACGCAACTGACAATAATAATCGAAAGTTGCACTTAAGCGGGAAGCAAACTGAACATAGTTTTCGGATGGTAGTTTACGAGACTTTTTAAAGTTACTCAGGCATTCTTGAGGCGTGGGTTAAAACTCTCTTAATATTAATTCTTTAATTTTAACATAATTGCTTAAATCCTCTTGACTCACATATGTTAGCAAATTGTTGACTCTTTCTCTTAAAATATTTAATAGAATTTCGGCTTTTAGCTCATCAGGGACAGATTTGATTTGAAATGCCTTTTCTAAAGAATGAAAAAATAAATTAAAGGATTCTGGCCTAACCGGTACTTGAATTGTCAAAGTTTTAATGCTTTTTACCAAATTCTCCAATTTATCAGTTATGGAGCTTGGTTCTCCGCTTTTAAGTGTTTGAGGATTTTTTTGGATTCCTTCCTAACCTTCGCCAATTCTAATTGTTTTTCAATTTGAGATAATTTATTTTTTTCTAATTGAGAGAGAATTTCAGCCTCGCGCTCATTTTTCTCAGCCTCTTGTTTACTTTTCTCTACAGCATTTTCAACAAGACTACGCACAAATTCAATATCATTTTTATAAACGGAACTTGATTCAATTAACTTTTTTAAATCTATTATTTTAGCTTTGCTAGGAATCACCAAACCCATTTCCACAGCAACCGAGATAAGCTCGTCTTTCTTTAGATTTAATTTCAACGCTATTTTGTCACAACATCTACACAAGATACACTATTTTTTCAACCAAAAAGCATTTGTAATATGCTATTCACAACCTCAGAACTAAACGCACTACTCGGAACTGAAAGCACCTAAATTACACTATTGAGAATATGAAAGTATACAAAAACACACAACAAGAACATCACAATCAATACAAAATCTACAAACACTAATTTCAACCATGATATCCGTTAAAACTATTCAACTATTAACACCAACTTTAGCGAACACAACCAAATAACTCCTAAAATCATCATTAAGAATAGAAACACTCACCTATTTACAAATTTCACCACCAAATACTCAACTAATAAAGCACAAAACCATAGTTGGTTGTTGAACTCCGGGAAAGTCGGACCAAAATGTTTGATCACTACACCCGGGATAGCTCAATAACACACCTCACACATGGACTGTAAAACACTCTCTATTTTTATTCACCTAAACACATAGAACTGGAGATACACAGACAGCGCCGTCTGGCGCACGGTTTTTGCGACAAGCATGAACATAGAACAAGAAATAAATGACCATAGTAAATCAATCTTAAAGAACTAACACTAATAAAAATACTTAAAGAGTAGACTGTGATACTTAAATAATAATAATAAATACATTATAGTTCTCAGTCTAATAAAGTTCCGTTTTTTGGCTTCCCAAAAAATATTGTCATTTTGAAATATTTTTAATAGTATATATTAAAAATATATTATTTTACTATAACACATGCAATTAAAAAATATATTTAAAATAATAACAAAATGATATTACTAAATTTATCTCCTTTTAGAGTAAAAGAAGAAAACATTGAAATATCACATTAACTACTGATCTAATTCAAACTTTGAACATTCAGGAATAATTTTAAAAAATGCCTTTCGTATACTTTAATCAACGATAACACGACTTATAAAAATGTTCTAATAATAACAAAAATATTTCAAAATGTTTCGCTTAATGCAAGAAAAAAGGAGAAAAAAATCTGCAAATACGTATTTTATATTGATTTCGCATTCAGTGATTCAAGGGGGGAGGAATCGAAATTTACTAGAAGCAACAGACAAATGAACCGAAATTTTTTTTAATACTGATAACAATAATGATGGTTGTGCAATGATTCGCTCCAAAAATAAAAGTCATCTTACGAGATAAGATTCGAGCCAACAATATTATTTCATTTAGATCCAAAGAAAAGATTTTAAAATCCATATGCTGTTACAATTGACACATATATGCAAAATAATTTCATTGACAATAAAATAGCCTAGTTTCCATTTAACTCAGTAAGCTTTTTAATTAAAATCGCTGAACAAAGTATTTTATTTTTATAGGTTGATTTTTTTCATAAAAGCACACACACACACACACACACAAATACAATAAGTTTTTCCTCCACACTTTATCTTAATATCATAAAAATACAGTTGTATCTCCCAATAAAGAACTTAGTGTTTGACACAGTATATATATATATGTGTGTGTCTTAGTAACAGAAATTTAACCCAACCACACAATTAATGCACGCATTGCATATTTTGTCCTTTAATAATAAGAAATGTAATTTAATTAGAAATTCCAGCTGCATCAGGCTTTAAATAAATTATACATATGCAAGTACCAGTAAGTAAGTATATAGTCATAGATATTTTTTTTTAATTTGATGCTATGTAAAAGGAAAATTCTTAATTGAAAAAGTTTAATTATCACATATTTGAAATAATCAATTGAATTTTGTACTTATAGAAATTTATTGAAAATAATCAGTTGCACAGATTTTTTTTTGAAAGCCTATGTATTATGTCAGCTTTAGACCGCATTTTTATTTCTAATGTAAATTCAAAGAAAAAGCGCACCACCACAAAGTGCAATCACTCTTTTATCTGTTTTGTCTATAAATTGAAGAGTCTAATCGAAATTGCATTGCACTTATTTGCTTCTATTTCTTTTCTCTTTAGAAGTTTACTTTGATTTATCAGGCCGTTAATATATTTGATTTATTTAAAGAAAAACACAAACTTGTCTTTGAAATCTTTAAAATATTACCATTAAAAATTCAAAATAGTTAAAAATTAAAAACATAATTACCTACGGTTATTTCAAGCGATTAAATTGTAAAAGATGGAACTGTGTGCTTTTTTATTTCAGCTTGCCAATTTCTTCGAAAACGAGTCTTTTGATGGTATAAATCACAACCGCTTATTTTAAAGTAACCCTCAGGAGTAAAATGAAACATCTACTGTGTAGGTCTCTATCTTCCAAAAAAGCTCCCTGTCTCTTTTTAGTTATATGACACAGACATCCTGTGGGCGTTAGGAATGTCCGTTGTGGCCCCACTATAGGAAAGGGAGAAAGTTGCGAAAAAAGTGTAAACACATAAACCAGAAACATTTCAATGTCCATGTACACACGAGGAAAAAAGAATCCAGAAGATGCTGTCGTAGACCCATATTCATGCTTCAAGTAAACCTCCCCCAATTTTTTGTCACTGTCGTAGACCGCTTGTAATTCGTCGTCGACCCCTTGGGGTCCATATACACCACTTAGGGAATCACTGGTATAAATGCTGGGTGACGTCGGTGCCGCTCTTTGATAGAGCCTCTGTCTATAAATTATTAATTTCCGCGTATTTGGTGGTAGGGAGGAACAAAAGTAAATTACTCTAGCTCTCGAAAATAAAAATAAATTTGATATGGCTTTTCAGGTATTTTATTTCTGATTTGCACTTTTTTACTGGTTTATTACTTCATTACTATTTAAGTGTAAGCATCTTTTTCTGTTTGTTATCTTCAATGAGGAGCGGGGGCCCCTGGGATGCAGCCCATTGAGCCCATACGTAGATCCGGCCTTGCTCACCCTGATTTATTTTTAAAAAAAAGGAAAGAAAAATATCATGTAAAAAAGGGTTAAAACCAGAAACAATTATGCATCATCACATTGAAAGTACATCCACATATTTTAGATTTGTATTTCGAAATGATTTAAGAAATAAATATCAATAAAATCACATTCGCAGAATTTATTTCAACAAATATCCGAGTGATTTAGGAATAAGTTTTAATAACTTAATTTACTTAAATGCTATATCAGAATATTACACATAAAATTACAGTGCAATTAAAAAATATGAATATATTTTCACAGTAAAGTATAGGGGAAAAAATCATATAAATTTTTGTTCCCATAAATACATTACTTTAAGAAAACAAAATGATTATCTTTTGAAAAAAAAACATGTCTCTCTTACAATACTTTGAGTACAATATCAAACTAGACCAAAAAACTCTTTTGGAAAAACCCATATGTAAGGCTTTCTATCAGCTACAGAAGCATTAGTCATTATTAAAGGTATAACAAAAGAGATGCAACAATATTTCACAGTGGACATAGTTCATTGGTTTTAAAAGTAAGATGTTTAAGAGAAATGTCTCCAGAGAAAGCAATGCAGAATATTTCATAAACATATTTTTAATTCCTATGAATATGTAAATGTGCTCAAGTGACCAGTTTCGGAAAACACCTAGTAGCACATTTTATAGTTTTTTTCTTGGTATGAATCCATAAATATTTCTTGAAACTACTATTTTAAGAAAATCTGTGGTTAAACACATAAAAAAAAATAAGGCTTTTCCTTTGTATGAGAGAGAGGACCAATTAATGTCTTTTTAAATCAACTCTTCAAAAAAAAAAACTCTTGTGGCAAACTTCACAAAACAAAGGTTTTTTCTTTGTATGAATAAATAAATATGTTTTTAAAACCCCATAACCAGAAAAGTGTTTGTTGCACATTTCCCAAACATAACGCTTTTACTTTGTATGAGTAAGTAAATGAATTTTTAAAGTACCATTTCGAGAAAAACTCTTGTTGCACACATTACAAACATAAGGCTTTTCCTTTCTATGAATACGTAAATGTGTTTTTAAATTACCATTTAGAGAAAAACCCTTGTTGCACACATCACAAACATAAGGCTTTTCCTTTGTATGAACCAATAAATGTTTCTTTAAACTACCATTTTGAGAAAAACCCTTGTTGCACACTTCACAAACATAAGGCTTTTCCTTTGTATGAATAAGTAAATGTCTTTTTAAATGACCAGCTTGAGAAAATCCCTTGTTGCACACTTCACAAACATAAGGCTTTTCCTTTGTATGAATGTATCCTTTGTATGTTGAATGTATCCTTTGTATTTCCTTTGTATGTTGAAGTAAATGTGTTTTTAAATTACCAGCTTGAGAAAATCCCTTGTTGCACACTTTACAAACATAAGGCTTTTCCTTTGCATAAATAAGTAAATGTCTTTTTAAATTACGAGCTCTAGAAAATCCCTTGTTGCACACCTCACAAACATAACACTTTATCTTGGTACAAATTCCTAATTGTGCTTTTAAACTAAGTTTTTGAGAAAAATCCTTGTTGCACATTTCAGAAACATGAGGCTTTTTAATATCATGAACATGTAAATGATGTCTTGAGTTCTCTTGAATGAATGCCATTTTTCTAACTTATAATATGCAAGCCTTTTCTCAGATGTGACAGCAAAAATCTCTGGTTAAAATCTACAATAAAGAAAATGAGTCTTGCTCTCTTGTACGGAATATTTTATGTGAAAATCCTTCTGTAAAAGAAAAAAATTTATTCAATAATAATGTAGAACATGTATATATATATAAGAACAATTTTATTCTTCATTATAATTCACGAAGTACAAATATTCAGCTGGTTATCAAAGCTTAAAATAATCAACTAAGAATTTTTTTTCTGATATATGAAGAAATTAGTAGGCTTTTCAATAACATTTTTGTTAAATGAATCAAAATTTAAATATGTAATAAATATTAATTACCAAAAATATATCATGCAATGCTTTATCATGACAATCAGGATAAAATGAGCAATATATAGGAAACTGAAGGAATATCATGGCAAAATATGAATACCTTCTTGGCGAATAATTCTATTGAGTTATGTACTGTGTTATGGTACTCAAAAATTAAGCATATATAAAATTGGAAAAGAAAAAAAAAGTACAACCCTTTTTTGATGCAATTTTAAATTTTGAAATTACTTTACTCCAAATATCTATACTGTAGAACATTATTTCCACATAGGTAAGTTCCGATAAATAATAATTTTTTTGTCCTTGTAACCACGATCTAACATAGAGATATCATATTTATACTAAAATATAAAAATCTGTTGCTCTACATCAGTAATTGTCAAAATGATCCATATTGACCCCCAGGGGCCTATGATGGCCTGCAATGGTCCTTATCTTTTGGGAAAAAATGGGGTCAAGGATCATTTTAATTTTAACCAGCTCATAAATTCAATTTTCAATAAATGGATTATCCCATTTACAGATGTTTTCTACTTATCTATGAAATATTTATTATGAGGTCATTTAAAAAATGGGGTCAAGGATCATTTTAATTTTAACCAGTTCATAAATTCAATTTTCAATTAATGGAATATCCCATTTACAGATGTTTTCTATTTATCTATGATATATTTATTATACTATCAATACATATTTATCTATCTATATTAGTATTAAAGAGGAAACAAATGTACAAGCGTAAAGACACCAAAGGATGTAAAATAATCAGAAGAATCCGTTTTGACCATTTAAATTCCGAAATTACAATTAATTATAAATATATTAACTGAAAATGTTAAAATGAATGATTGTAATGACCTATTGTAATGACAACAGAGATTCCAAAATATACTGGTGGTAAAATTTCCCACATTTCCGTTGTTTTTAAAATTGTTTTCCTTTCTTCAATACCATAATCAGTAGAGAAAAAATAATAAACCCTGAATAGGATATTGTTTATTTCACTACAATATATTTTTATGTTATTCAAAATAAAAATATTTTGCTCTTTTAAAACTTTTTCTGAAATGAGTAAACTTAGACCTATTTTCACAAATAGAACATTCGAATCACTCTGTATCTCATTCTCATGATTACTCATGCCTACGTCCTCAAAAAGTGCAAGATTTATTCTTATAAACCACGTGATTTAAAATATTGGATTCGACATAACTTTTTCTTTACGATTTTTGAAATTTGATTTAAAAATTTAATAACTTCAGTATTTCTGAAAATAAATACTTGAAATTTCTTTCCCTTGTGCCAAAACTTTTTATCCAAGTTTTGAAAGAAAATTGAAACTCTTGCTACAATAGCAATGCATTAGCAAAGCATGTATTAGCAATATATACACTGCATCATCCAGTGATATAATTTAGTTGTTAAAAATCTGAATGGTTGATTGAAAGAATCTCTTCAATTAGTCATCAAAGTAATAAACTGAATCTAAAGCAGTGTATTGAACACATGGCTATTTGCATAAATGTGAGAGGAAAAATTATGAGCTTTCATCATTAAATAATTCAAACTAAGGTATACTGCCTTTAAAAGGATTATATTTATTTGCAAAGTGTTTTTGTTGTTGTTGTTCTTTTGACAACTGAGAGTTTTGTGATGTTAAAGATCGAATTTATCGAGAAAAATTTTACCACAAAAACTAGATTTTACCAATTGAACAGATTTATTTACTAAATTTAATGAGAATTTAATGAGGCAATGTATTGAATACATGGTTATTTGCATAAATGCAAGAAAAATTATGAGAATTTTAATCATTAACTGATTCACACTACAGTACGCTGCCTTTAAAAAGCTTGTATTTATTTGTAAAGTGCATTTTTTTTTTTTGCACTTTTAGCGAATGATTGAGAGTTTTGTGATGTTATATAGATCAGATTTTTTTAAAAAAATTTCATCAAGTTGGAACTAGGTTTTACCTATTGAACAGATTTATATACCAAATTTAATGAGATTAACATGCAGTTACAAGGCGACAACCTAAATTTCATTAAACCAGGGACCATCATTTTACCATTTCTTGCCAGAATTAAGCTAAAGGAGTATAATATTGGAAATCATGAATTTTCACAGTATGTCACAGACAATTTGCCAGGAACATGTCATTTCAAACTACATTCACTATTTAAATGCCCTTGATTCAGGTTTTGAAATTTGATTCGAGAATGTTCTGACCATGGTAATATTATGGAATGCACTTAAATCGTATGGCCACATTGAATATCCTATAGAAAAGCATGATAAAGCTTTTCATTGCTTTTTCTCCTGAAAGGAATTTCAGCATGGTTGTGAATCTACCAAAGAAAAAAAAATAATTGACACTACAAATGAAAGTGATTTAGAGTTTAACCTAACATAATCAATGCCAAATGTCAAAAAATTGTTAAAATGTATAAGATTCATTCATTATTTGAAGTAGTTTACAATTTTATTTTGTGAAGTTATAAAAACATCAAAAATAGTACAAATGGTGAAAATTTATATAAAAAGAATACATAAAAAGGACCTACTTTGTACGTAAAGTAAATGAACTAATTTTCAATACTCTTGTACTTCTTTCCCACAAAGCATTTTTAATAACCTAAAAGATAAAATTAACTGTAACAAATAAGATATAAAAAAATTCAAGTCAATTAACGAAGAAAAATATTATTTTAGTTACTTTTTATTAAATAGTTACATTTAATATAAATATTTTAAATACATATGACAGAATCACAATATTAAGTGACAAAATAGAAAGCGATTTTCCTTGCAACTTTCCATTTTCCTTTCAATACATGGTATTGGACAATTATTTTTGTTTATTACATTTATTTAATTAATGAATAAATACTTGAAAAAACTTATTAAACATCAAGTGTCATTAAATTCAAGTTTAAAAAAATGTATTTGAACTTGAATGAATGAATGGAAAGTATTTTATTTATGAATGACAATTTGAACAAGATATATATATTTAAATAAATATATAGAGGGAGAGTGTGAACCAATAGTAGTAATTGAAAAAAAATGGTACTCATAACTATCACAACAATGCTAATGTTTAAGAGAAATCATCAAGTTGATAAAATCAAGATTTTGCATGTGTTGTGTGCACAACCATGTGCTTTGTTTACAGTTGCAATAATAGGCAAGCACCAAAAATACCTGTCATGCACACAAAAGAGACTAAGAATTTTGTAGTAATGCACTAATTGTTAAATTAAAAGTCAAAAGTTAACAATCAATTATTAAATCTACAACATGTACACAAAAATTTCTAGTCAATTACTTTCATAGCATTTTTAGAAATCCCTTTCTCCCATTTGAAAATTTTCTAAATAAATATTTAAATAAAATATATTTTAAAGTCATTTTTGTGAGTTAATGCTTAGACAGGAATTTAAAGTTCCTCACACTTTAAGTATCAGATATTCATTTTTTTTATACAATGAAAGTCCACTAAAAAACCATGTTTTTTCGTCTCTTAAAGTCACTTTCAAAGCTACATTTCCACCTCTTGTTTTAGTCTCTGACGTCATTTTGAAAAACGCAGTTTTTTACCATTTCATCCACCACCCCTCCACCCTCGGAAATCTACGATTTTCCAGGATTTTTCGTCTCTAACGCCATATTGAAAAACACAAGTTTTTCAATTTGGCACCGAATACAAAAGTGAGACCTGCTAGGAATTTACCAATGCCCAATACCTTCCAATTTTTTATTTTATAAAGATTCTGCAAACGGCAGTAAACAATACTGTTTCATAAGCTTTTGCAAATTCTTTTCTAATAAAACTATCTACAGGAAATTGGGCACTTATGTATTAACGTCACTACAGCCAAATTTGAGCAGCATGAATCACACCCTGATATTATATCAGCAAAAGAAAAAAAGATTCTGACATGTTTTATTTGGAAAAAAAACAATTGGTCACATAACGGTGAAAAGTGGTATGACTCATAAGGTGCAAATTTGACTATGCTGACATAACAGGAATATGTAGCAAAAAAATGGTAAATAGCGGAATTTGTAAATGTTTTGGGTTACTTTATAATAAAGACTTGTCTCAAAGGTCACCAAGCTTTTTTGGTGACTTGTTTGTCACCAAGATAGATTGCCACCATCACCCTGATAGGTTGCAAAAATTTCTCCGGTTCAAAATGCTATGAAACAGAGTCCTCCCCATCTTCTGAAAGTGGGGCATAAAAATCAAAAGCAGGAATTTTCCCTAATCAACAAAAAAGCATTTCAGTCAGATTAAGTACTTTGCATTTTAAAGATTTGCGATATTAAAAATACATATAAATGACGACAGTATTTTATTCCTAAAACTTTCTAAACATTAATTATTAAAAACAAAAGTTAACTATAAATTCTAAAAATATAAACTAAATACAAACAGAAGAAAAATTAATGTATTATATTGTACATATGGAAGGAAAAAAAAGAAACGAGCCTTACAGTAGTCGCATATGATGTGTAACATCCGACATGTTATCGTGGTAAATACGCAATAGTAACTTAAATCCTGAAAAAAATGGATCAAGATTGGAAATAATTTTCTATTGAATAATTATATCTTTAATGAAAATTTTATTTTTATTTAACGTAAGGAGTAATGGATTTTTTTTTATCAAAAATATTTATTTTTGTTCAATTTGGGGAAGAGTGGATACAGTGGACTTGAAAATGAACAAACAGGGATTTTGGTGACCATATCCATTTCTTCGAATCAAACGGTTTAAAAAAATTAAAGATATCCTGCATTTTGTTCTTTACCATATACCGAAGATGGTTATGCTCTTTTAAAAACAAACTATCACTCGTTTCCCATGATTTTGAGTGAGAAAAAATTGAGTTTTAAATCGAGTATGATCGGAAATAATTTCCTATCGAATAACTATATTTTTGATAAAAATTTTATTTAGGAGTAATGCAATTTTTAATCGAAAGTATTTATTCTTGTTCTATTTTTTGAAAAATGGATACAATAGACTTATGATAAGTAAAATATGACACATATACTTGTGATTTCAAAGTATTTAAAAACTGTTGAAAAACAGTGTCAATAACAGTACCACTGTTAATTGTCAAAATATTTCAATTTGTATTCATTTCGAGCTTCAGTTAGTCAGTCAAAAAAGCTATGAGTAGCTCAACTTCTGGCAAACTGAAATCACAACTCAAAATCATGGGAAGTGAATGATAGTTTGTTTTTAAAAAAGCAGAACCATCTTCAGTACATGGTAGAAGTACAAAATGCAGGAAATCTTCAATTTTTTTAACCGTTTGATTCGGAGAAATGTATACGGCTACCGAAATCCCTGTTCATCCATTTTCAAATATGCATTCTGCCGCACATATGCCCCCAACATCTTGAATAGCAATACTCAGCCCACTTGTTTGACGATAAATAATGTCCATGTGATAAGTCACAACATATGAGTTGTTCTGTTTGCTATTGACAGCGACAAGAATTAACCTCAAAGTATGAAAAAGATACGCACTAAAATATTTATTCGAATAATTTCATATTATTTACTCATATATTCTTAAGAATGTTTAACTTTTCAGACACTTAACAGTATAAATATAGTTATTAATATAGTTTACACACATAAATTAACCTCCAGATTTCTTACACTACGAGTCCTGAGACTTTGACAATTGAGCGTATGGATCGTAAGTTTATCCTAAATAAGAATTCGAATCTTTTGAAATGCTAATTTTAACAATATAAAAAAACAACTACCTACTAGAGTTGGAATCTATGCGAGGGTAGTGAAGAACTATCATGCTAGTTGGACCTCAAAGCGAGGGTAGCGAGAGACCCATCACGCATGCTCATTGGTCAAATCGAATAGCACATGCTTACATCACTTCCTGTTACCCACATCCGTCCCTTTCAACGAAATTCGGCAATCGAGAGGAAAAATGTTACACAAAAAAAATTAACTGTACTTGTGTATTACAATATTGACCAAATAATAATAATAATAATAAAAGAAATATATTGACAAATACTGTCATTTCTATATATAGCCAAAAGTGAAAACTGTTTTCACTCATGAACAAAAAAAGGAATATTCTTGTTTGTACATACAATTCCTTTCAGCAAAATTAATAATCAGTATGATACTTATAATGAATGAATATTCAATTCCTTTCAGCAAAATTAATAGTCAGTATGATACTTATAATGAAGTGAAATAAATTTACAATGTAGTACTGGATGTATAAAAAATAACCATACATTAATAAAAAGAAAAGTACTTTACAGTAAGAAATTTGAATCCCTATAAATACTTATGATGGTGAATAACAAAATCAATGATAAAAATGAAATATAGAAAAATGATACAAATTAAGAAATCTTGCCCAGATATTAGATTTTCAATAACATTTTAAAATTTTAAATCAAAAAGACATAAGCATATAAGAGATTATGCAATTTTATTGAATTCAGAAATATTTTAAAAAGACGGCCTTTACTTTTTATGGACGAAAGATAAGCAGAATTTGACGAAATCATCCAAAAAATCGAAATCAAATTATCCGGGCTGTATAAAGAGCCCGCTCGCCCATCCAAGTTCCCAACTTGGGTTTGTCGAATCGGGCACTTATCGCGCCAAGTGTTTTCTCGCCAAATCGATAAATGCACCAAATCTGGTAACCCTTCTGAATTCGTTTTCCAGTGGAGAAGTCGCTTTTTAGGCGAAATTGAGCGCATGCGCAGATTTCTTTAATTTTAACAGTTTTAACGATATCGCGGCAAGTTAGGGCATTCGGTAATTCGTTTTTTTTTTATTTTAACAGTTTAATTCTTCAACGGTCTTTCTCGCGCATGAGCAGAAAGCTTTTTTTTTCTTTAAAAAAATCCGTTACACAGGAAACGGTTATTTCTTTTGCTCCGGTTGGGTCAGCTGTTCGGCTTTTGCAGGTAATATTTTTATTTCTTTCTCCACATAAATTTCAAAAGATTGCATTATGTCCAGCGATGCTGTTAGTATTAATTTGAATGAATGCATGAAAAATTACGATTGCTATTGTTAAAGGTTTTTTTTTTGCCATGTTGCCTGTGCTTGGAAAGAAAGCTGTTTTAGAAAGGTGCATGTGTGAAAGAAGGTTTGATTGGATCATCGTATGTATGTCCAAAATGTGGGAAAATTATGGAATTGAGAGAAAGAATGGGTAAGAAAGTGAATGATGGTTTTTGAATGGTGCTGCAAAATTCAGTACAGTGTGAAAGAGAATGTCATGTGTTTAGAAGTGTAAAGAAAGGGTTTTGGTTTGAATTGAGTAATATGGATTCGCGTGCAAAGTTTTGTTAGTGATGCAAAAATAAAAGTGTTTTGGAAGGTGCTCTCAGAAAAATGCAGTAGCACACTGGTATAATTTCAGTAGGCAACTCATCGTCATCATAAATGTCGGGAAAAGCAGCACTTTTTAAAGGTAAGTGAAATAATTTCCATTTTTAAATGCCTGATTTTTGCAGCGATTTTCAGTTTCTAAACTTTAAAATGCTATTTTTTAATGATTTTCCTTCCGTCATCTTGAATTTCGCGCTCCGGCGTTGCGTGTTGTGGTAGGGTTGCAACACCGAAACACAACACGCAAAAACACGCGAAATTGGCGATTTTTCAAAATTTGGCGGAGAAGTGCCGGATTCGACAATTTCACCCCGATTTCAGAAAAGAATGCAAAGCACTGAAATATCATGAACTCTAAGCATTTCGAACTATGCTACGTTTTAGCAGAGTCAATGTAATAACACTTACAGCTTCTGACACACGCATACGGCAACTCCATTTTACCTGAAGATAACATTCTAAGCGACATTCTGCGATTGGACTAAAATTGTGTGGAGCGGGTTACCAGACAATATTTTTTTCGCGCTTATTTGGCGCAATTGTTTAGGTTCAATTCTAAGGTGGACGATACTAAAGCTGATCCTGAATCTTTTAAACTTGAGATTGAAATTTGAAAGCCAACTAAATTTTGAATCCAGATAAGAACTTCTTTTGGTGCTAGTTTGATATCGAGGGTAATAGCGCCAAGTTGTGCTTACGTTCGCCAAGATAGGCGATAACATTACAATATGGTTACCTTAATATTTTTGTCGTTCGTCGATATCGTTGCCATGGGAATAACGTATATTAGAAACAACTTTTATTTGTGTTTTCCCGCTGAAACCCGGTTGATTTGTGGAATCAGGCGCTTATCACGCAGAGTTTTCTCGCCAAATCAATAAGTGCGCCAAATCTGGTAACCCATCTGAATTTGTTTTCCAGTAAAGGAGCAGTAGGGTTTTTTTAAACGAAATTTTGCGCACATACGTAGTAGATTTCTTTCAACAGTTTTAACCCTCTAAGCGGATAGCACGGAAAATTCCGTCAGTGTAAAGATGCTTCGAAAATGCACTGCACGGATTTTTCTGCCTTCAAGTAACGTTTTCAAAAGCGGATTAGCCGCACTTTTCTGAAATCCTTTCCCCCTTTTAAAGGTTTAACATCTTGAAAGATAATTAGGGACGGAGGAAGCAACACAGCAGGAGTTTTATGGTTCGCAGGGAACCCCGTGTTTTGACCCTGGGGCAATCCTAAAAAATCGGGGAGAATTTTTTTAGAACCCAAGAAGTGTTTGTTTGCTAGCTTGTATTTTAAAAGTTTTCAAAAGTCCCAACACATAAGAAAAGAATGTTACAATTCCCTTTTGGTTTCATATTAATTTCAAACTGTAACAAGTTGGGGCGTGTCATTGCAATCTGCTATTTTATATAGTTAGACAAATTATCTTTTTTTAAATATATTCTTTCGCTTCATTTTTCTTATTTTAATCAAAGCTTTCAGTTTTTGAAACATGATTATTTTATTATAAGATACCGAAAAAATTAATAAAACACCAAACTCTTTAAAATTTGAAACCTTTTCAATTTTCCAACCACTAAAAATGAATAAATTTAAACTTCATCAAATCATTTGAAACATTTTCTTACACTTTGATAAAAATAATAACGAAAAAAAAACTAATAAAGATTTATTAGTTTTTTTTTTTTAGATTTTAAAGCCCAAGTTTTCAGGGAAGTTTAAGTACAGTGCCTAGTTATATATTGTTAATATTAGGTGCTTGTTTCATAGCATTCTAATAAATACTCAAGTGTGTTGAGTTTTCATTAATTCATTCTTCAAACTTTATCAATATCTACTGGAATTTTTATTCTGCGTGTTCGTTCAGCACCGGCGGCAAAGCTATATCTACACGTTGTACAGAAATGCCACGTTTTCAGTATTTTATACAATTATGCTGCAGTTAAGCATAATATAATCGATAAAACTACCAAGTAAAAAATATATAACTGAAATATAAATTATGAAGATCATTTTAAAAATTAACAGAAATTAAGTGCATTTATATAAAATAAGTTTAACAATTATTATTTAAGTTTAACATTTATTTAAATAGAATTAATTACTATCTTGCCTATACCACGTTTCGCGGATTCGAAAAACAGTTGACAGGTGCAGCCATCTAGCGAGAGAAAATCTCTACAAAAACTGTCCTTTACATTACTCCCTTGCCAGTAACAAAGTTACGATACAAGAAAAAAAAGGCAGGGACAGTTTCAGTCTTATTGAACAGATTATAATTTCATTTTTTTTACAAGTTAAACTTATACAAACCGCTTTTAACACAATCATTACTAATCATTACATTACACAACACAAAATTACTACTACAGGATTGCTACAGAAGTCTTAGTGCACAAAATATGCTACAAGTTTAAAAATATTTAAACACAGCTACCTTCTTGTTCCTTAAAAAATACATGGCAAAATACAACTAAAATGTTCAGCAATTCTTTAAATGTATATTTATACTGAACAACAATCAAATTTAAACAAAGTCAAAAAAAAAGTACATATAAGATATTCAATAACTCAAAAAAGAATAAACTACAGAATGCTTTTGCAAATACACAAAACTCAGTCAATATTTGAACGTGGGAAACTACGAAGTACATAAATATTTTGCGAAAAAAATCATTCATATTCCAATGAAAGTTAACATGCCATTAAAAAAACACACATTTCCAGTTACTCTGCAATGACAACACCTTAATTTTTTTTGGACTATTATGAAACATATCAAATCCAATAGTGTTAAAAAAATCAATTTTCATATTTACATACACAATGGGTAATTTTATAATATATAACATACAGAAAACTTCCTATTTACAAGAAAAAATACCAGAAAACTTTAGTTTCAATTCTCACCACACAATTATAACTCATTTAATCACTAATACAATCCATTTACCACAATTGAGCATTTCTATGCAAAACAGTATCTATTTATACACATTTTATTTGATGCTAACCATATTTATTTATACACATTTTATTTGATGCTAACCATATTTATTTATACACATAGAATTTGATGCTAACACATATCTATTTATAAACATAGAATTTGATGCTAACACATCTATTTATATTGATATCCTGAAAACTTTATGTTCATTATTAAATACATAAAATAGATAATTTTGTTAAAATACATACTTTCCAATGAAAAAAAACCCATTCTGTAACACATTTAAGAGATGAGATGCCCACAAATTGTAATACTAATGAGAGAATTTCTGTCGACAATGTAAAAAAACAGTAGTAATGAATAATTATTTGTGACATAAAGTTGAACTTTGTATAACATATATTAATTTGAATGCGAGAATATATATGGAACATTTTACATCATGCTCTTTAATTTCTTTTTATTTACAAAGCTTTTGTTTGATTTAGATTCTCGCTGTTATGAAATTACAACAATTCTACTTTTGCTTACAACTTACTGATGAGGTTAAAGCAGGATAGTGGAAGAATAATTATTTAAATTTCACAATACTAGCATAAAAATCATACATGTATATATAACCAATTAAGAGTCAATTTTCAATTCTAAAATCCAGGAATTAACATACATTGTCATTTTATAATATCTACAACATTTAAAGCAGTGTTTACTATAACTTTTTCACTATATGTACATGAATTGCATGACCAAAAGAAATATATTTAATCAATTAGATACATTTTTATAAATGGTGATTTCAAATTTACTAATTTTTAATAACTGTTTACTAGTAATAAGTGAAAGGAATTCCAAACTTTAACACTTACATACATAATAGTTGCTATTTTGTTTATCCTCTAAATCTTACTGGGTTTTTTTTTTATCTTTTTGCCACAGCTGGTAGTAGATTGTTCATCAGGCATTGGAGAAAGTTCTTTCCAATTTGAAATCTCATTTTTTTTCCAACACTAGTTTGTTCATTTTGATTGTCCACTGCTAACAAGTAGGCAGGTTTCAGTCTATCTACAGAAATATTAACTGCTTTATATTTGATTAGGATTGTGAAATACTTATCATACTTTTTTTGTACAGTATATGGTCCTTCATATGGTGGTTCTAATGCTTTTTTAACTCTGTCGATACGAATAAATACATGGGAACAGGATTTCTAATCTTTATGCACAAAGATATTTTGCTTCCTGTTGCTAGGAGACTTCAGTGGCTTTAGCTCTGCCATGTGTTGCTGTAATTTGGCAACAAAATTCTGTGGATCCATGTTAATAGTAAGGGGATCAAAAAATTCACCAGGTAATTTAATGGAAGTACCATAGACCATCTGTGCAATTGTGTAACTAATGTCAGGTCTTATGGCAGCTCTTAAACCTAACAACACAGTGGGTAATGACTCTGTCCACCTAATATTGTTGTGAGCTTTTATAGAACCTTTCAAGGTCCTATGCAAAGGTTCTACTTTCCCATTACATTGAGGGTGGTAAGATGTGTGGGCTACTTTAGCACCACATATTGCAGCTATGCTTCTAAATAGTTCTGCCTCAAACTGTCGACCTTGGTCTATGACTAATTTGGCAGGTACTCCAAACTTGCAAATCAATTTCTCATAAAATGCTCTCCCAACTATTTCAGCTGTTATTTCAGGTATAGGAATTGCTTCCATCCAGCAAGAGAATCGGTCAATTCAGGTTAAGCAATACTGCTTCCTTTCTGAAGGTGGTAGTTTTCCAATGAGATCTATATGAATTACACTAAACTTTTCATCTGGTTGTTCGAATTCTCCTAATTTAGATTTTGTATGTCTGCTGACTTTACATTTTTGGCATCTAATGCAAGCTTTTGCCCATTCTCTGACTTGCTTTTTAATATCTGACCAGACATATTTTCTGTCATCAGTTTTACTCTAGATTTAATACCAGGGTGAGCTAAGCCATGAATTAGTTGGAATATTTGAAACCTAAATTTTTGTGGAATGTAAGGCCTAATTTTTTGTGTTGAGATGTCACACTAAAGTTTTTTTCCAGATGGCAATGTCGAAGGTTTAAATTTTAGAGAATCCTATTGTTCGTAAAGGTGACACCATGCTCTCTTGTAGGAATTTAAACATCTTTTCACCTGCAATGGTATGGGAAGCACCGGTATCAACACATACAGGAATCTTTTCTCAAAACTTTTGAGAACAATCACACTTGTAAGATACAAGTTTGAATTCAAGTTGAATAACGTCATACAGTTCACTGCTGTTTCCATTTCATTAGCTCTCGTGCAGGTAGGACACTTTGGCTTGACGACTCCAAGAGTCCCACATCCGTAACACCTTATCGGGTTTCTTCCTTCAGTTTTGTAACTTGGGAATCTAGGCACTGTTCTAGAGGGTCCAGGTGAGTGGTTATCATGGGATCCTCCAACAGGTTGATTTTTCTTAATTGGAAAGGGTTTCCTGAATTCTTTCTTCTTGAAAGTCTGATTTGGATTAGATTTCATTCCAGGCTTTAGGTTATCATATGCGTCCAACTTCTCAGCCAATTCAAAAGGATCGTTCAAATCCGCCCAAATATCCAGAAAGTGTTCTTTGATATTTGCTGGAGTTTTTCTTTTTATCTGATCAGCAATTATCAGACTTTTAAGTTGATCAAACGTGGTTATCTTCAACTCTTTGATCCAACCTTCAAAATAAGAACTTAATTCGAAATAAAAGTCTCGCCATGTCGAATCTGGGTTTTTCTTCTGTTGGGAAAAGTACTGCTTAAACCTATCCCCTGTAACTCGAAATCTTTTGAGAAGCATTTCTTTTACCTTTTCATAATTTTGAGCATCATCTTCATCCTCTCTTGCGATGAGCTGAGCTATATCAGGTGGCAATGAGCCAATCAGGTATGCTGTCCAAGTTTTTTCAGGGATGTTCAAGAACTTAACTTGACGTTCGAAAATTGTCAAGTATAGACCCATTTCATCTTCCTTCGAATTGAATCTCGGAATAATTCTATTTAACTCAAGCTTTGGGTATTCTAGCTGTTGGCTTGTAACAGGTGCTTGTGACAGCTTCTGCATCTCAAGTTGAATTTTCATTTTTTCCAGTTCGAATTCTCTTTCTCGTTGCTGAGCCAAAACCATGGCTCTTGTTTCTCCTCCAGTTCCGCAGCTTTTTGTTTTCGTGTTGCTGTACGCTCCTCTACAATGACGCTGAGCACATCTTTGACGAATTCCTCATCATACCTATCGCTGTTGTTTATGAGATCTTTTAGTTCAATAATTTTGAGATTGCCCGACGGAGCCAGACCCAATTCTGTGGCCAACATTCGTAAATCCTCTTTTCTGGACCTTCCCAAAAAAGCCCTTTTTCGTCACTTTTAGATTATTTCAAAGTTAATTTAGTGAAGTTCAATTAAAGTTAATTAATTAAAGTTCACTCAAAACTGTTAATTCTGTGATTTGAAAATATTATAGTCAAACAATACTTATGCACTTAAAGTTTCCGATACATACAAAAAATACTCTATACTATAATGCACTCTTCCTGAATGACAATATAATTCTCTAATTTCAAAATGTGCTAATTAATTTTCACATCAATATTAATGAGATTAAAAAAAATGAGACAAATTCTTCAATATCAACTATCTTCTAATTTCGTACTTCAAAATCAAAATAATAATATTTCAATAATATTCATTATTAATCAAAAGAGTATCAGCAATTTACATGAAATCATTGAAATTAAATCAAAGAAAATTTCGTTTTCGTTAAATTAAATCAATTAAAATGTTTTTAATCAAAAGGAATTCAAATACGTTTAAATAGAAATACCATTCATAAATTATTTTATCCACTCCAAAATTAACACTATAACAAACTTGTTTACACTTACAAGTACCTGAAATTATTTTCTAAAAATTTTTAAATAAACAGCATAAATGTTTATACTTTATCAAAACATACAAGTTTTCAAATGTTATAGTAATACTTCGTAATAAATCATGTACTTCACAAAATAATTATTTTCATATTAGGCATAAAAAAGTAAAAAAAAAATATTATGATAAAAATTTCATTTAACTTAAAACTTAATTAAAAGTTTAGTAATCAAACAAGAGTCAAAGTGAAATTATTTGAATAAATACAAATCGCAATAATTTCTTGATAATAAAAGTATAAATATATATATATTAATGGCATAAAATTAATAATTGGTGAGTAAATATACATTCATAAATAACCTTCAATTAGCTTTAATCAGAACAAACAATAGAATGCAAGTTTCGTTTTCAAAAAAAGTATTAAGAATACTGACAAATAAATAAGTGAAAATATCACTTAAAATTCAATTACGTTACTACAGTCGACTCTCGATAATTCGAAAATGGAGGGACCAATGAAAAACTTCGAATTATCAAGAGTTCGAATTATCCAGAGGGTAGGAAAAAACTCAAAATACACGAAGAGAAGTTTTTTTCTAACACTTTTAAATTTAAAACTATGTAATAAAGCAACAATTGTACATAATTTTTAAAGTACATTTTATACAGCATAAAAATAAAACAGAAGTTAAAAGTCCTATATTAAAATAATACACTTATGTCTTGAAAACAACTATTAAAAGAATATACATACAATGTATAATTAATCCTTTTTGTCGAAAAAATCTGTTATCTTTTTTTGTTTTAAGGCATTCAATCTAACTTTGTCAATAGATTTTTCTGGAACAAATAAAGCCGGTAAAATGTCTGCATCAAGGAGAAAGTTGTGTAGTTTGTTCAGTGACACCTTAGCTTCTGACAGAGTTACCGGAGTCAACTCCTCCTATTCGTCTTCATCACTTTCTGTATTATTGTGATCCACAGCCACAATTTCAGCGTCAGATAGAGCTCCCCATACAACAATGTCCATGTCAACCAACACGAAGTCCTTAAACGTCAAATCTTGTTCTGGAAGAGCTTCCCAAAGGGATGGTTCAGCATTAAATTCAGTGAGCGTATCGTCCACATCAACCAGATTCGGAGAGGAGAAGCCTGACTATTTAAAACAGCTGTGAATTGTCAAAGGAGTAACAGCTCTCCAAGCCTAGTCAATCATGATTAAAGCTGTTAAAATAGAAATAGTAGTTACATTCTGCTGATTTTCGAGGATATCCAAAACACTTTTAACCCTCTGAGTGGATGACCCGCTAATTGAATTTCACTTCGAAAGCGGTCTACTTTTTCAAAGCTAATGGTAGCGAAAATGTTTCAGATGAATTTCGCGAACTGCTTCGAAAGCGCACCGCAGTTTTATGCCTCCCCCCTTAAAACTGCAGAAAGTTCTCAAATGGTTTTGCAGGGGATGATTTTATTGCTTTTCGGTTTCTGTGTTGTTCGAAAGGGGAGGTTTCTCATTCACAGCTGTGGCCTAGGGCGAGGATTGTGAAATGGACATTTTCTCCACTTCACGGCCAACAGAAACTTCTCCCAATTTAATGCAAATATATATTTCATATATTTGGAAAACTTGCTCAATTTCTGATCTAAAAACCAATTAGGTTAAAAGAAATTTTAATTTTCTGAGTTTTGATTTTAAATTCGGTTTCATTCCAAAGCATTTTTGAATTCCTAGATTGAATTAATTAAAAATATTTTTTTTAACACAATCCATTATTTCGTGTGAAATGTCTATTAACTGCAATTTTAATTTCTAAAATTCTTTCTGTTTGCTTATGTTTTTAAGTTGTTGAGTTTTCTCACATTTACTGAATTAAGATTGATTTAAAGACCAATTTATTTTTTGACACATAAATTATATAATTTAAAAGATCTTTACTTTGGTTTCATTATTTTTTTTCCTTTTGAAAAATGCCATGACCAAAATGTACGCAGGCTACTGTGATAAATAATACTTGAAAGGGATGGAATATGACTGAAAATGGTAAATCTCTAAAATCCAGCTTTCAGGTGATATTACAATTAGACTACAGAATGAAAATGTTGCAGAATGAACTAAATATTTCCCTGACGTACCACAAACTACATTATAATAAATATATTGTAATACTACATTACAGTATTTTAAAGTCATGCAACAAAAACTTAAACTTGCTTACCTGCCACGATGGGTAACTGAGAAAAAAAAATTATTATTTACAATCTTGGTGATTTCTGGATTACGTTTGTATCACTACTATTTTCTGTATAAATATTTTGCATTTAAAACTCTTGAGAATATATAAGGTTCTGATAAAACGGAATAATTGATCAAATTAAGAATTGTTATCAATATTATGTCGAAGAAAATTTTGAATTAGAAAAGATATTTTCATTCATATTTATATATTTCAAGTAGAATTTTCATGTAGAACATAAGTTGGATAGTAACATATTAAAAAATTAAAACTTTACAGGCATTGGAATTTTTTTTATGCCTTTCCAAATTTTATATGTGTTTTTCTCAGATTTTTAATTTTGAAGATGAGAGTGTTTTCTAATCCCTGAGACGTTTTTCCTGTTCAAGATAGAGTCGTGAAATATCTTGTAAATATTCCCTAACATATTTTCTATTAATTTGCTTCTAAAATCTAAGTATTTCTTTTCCCTTAATTTTTTATACAAATATTTTATCTAAGTTTTTGATGTTTCACGACTAAATCGTAAATATAAGAAACAACAGTCAAATATCACGAGTGCAGCCGGCGCTCACTGATATTTGAGTGAGAAAATTGCAGCAGCATAAAATGCGACCTTGTTTGAATTACATCTAATCTGCATATTTGGAACTGTTTAGCGTACTCGAATTAACTCAATTGCACACGTAAAGGGTTTATATAGCATTCTAAGTCAACACGGTGGCTACTGACAAACGACTACGTAATTTTGAATCGCGGTTCAGTGACGAGGACGTTACCTGAGCTGATAACTCCCCTTCCAAACTTCCACATCACACCAACGTGAAGACTTTTGACCTCGACGTGTTTAACGTGCATCAGCTCCTCTTCAACGCTAAACTTTTGACGTACCAGGGCTCGAACACTGGACACGAGTTCATAACCATGACCATCAGGCTACCGTGGCCGCCAAAGAAAATAGCAAGTTTGAAAGAAATGTAATGGAGAAGTATATTTGAAGAAATAACTTCCAAACTTAACGAAGAACCAAAATATAAAAATTTATTTTAGGAATAATAGTGAATATAACTTCGTACACCTAAAACCACTTTATGCAGTGTCTTTTGAAAGTGAACGTTTCCCCTTTTAGAGAAACTTACTATAATTATGTCAAATTCCTTTCATTCCGAAACAATGTAATTTTTTTGATACACAAAATTACTTATGGATGAATCTAATACAATTCCATATAAAAGAATGAAAACCCTTTTTTATCATATAAATTGTGTGTGAATAGGAGATGGTTAGTTAATAAGAACATTTAAAACGTGTCGGCAATCTACGGACCTGTGGCACGTGGTACAATTCTTAGTGGCACTCAGCACTACTCTACAAATTTGTCAATTCTTGAGTGGATGGAAGTTGATAATAGACCTTATTTGACAAACATCTTCTGAGTTATGGACATTTATGGAACTACAAAATAATCTGAAAGATAATTCTAAGTATAAATTTACAGGTATTTTGTAAATAATTGAGTGTTATGGCTAGGGGATTTAATTGTTGAAAAAAGAAAATTGCATGTACTCTGCTTTCCACTTATGGTTCGGCATATCAAAGTAAAAAATCTTTCCTATTATGAAAAATATTTCGACTCCGCAAAGAAATTGTTTAACAAAACTGAATGCTCAGAATCGTATCATGTATTATACCCCTGGTTTTGCGATATGAAAGAAGAGTGGTGAAAGAGTTAATTCGCATTACAATTTTTATTTAACTGTAATGAAGGGAATAATTTATATTTCACTTTGTCTATTTCTTATATAAATAAATATGTTGGAAACATACATTTTTAATTTTTTTTATCTTTGTTGAAGAAATAGTAACATTTTATATTGTTTATTTTTATGTTAATAAACGTATTTTATTGATCTATAATTAATATAAAAAATATAAAACTGTAAATTTAAATTATTTACCTCTATTCTTTAAATCTGCAAATATTACCGTAAGAATCGAAGGATTTCAAAAATTTCCTACTAGGCGGCATGCTGAATGATACTGACAGATTGGTATGGCACGTCTTAGCTACACAGTTGACGCCCCTGATTTAAAATGTTGGGTAAGATAACCATTATATTTTTAAAATTTTATAAATATTTAAAAGGAGAATATTTTGGCAATACATGTTTTAAAAGGAGTAAAGTTTACGAGAACGAAATATAAAATTGCGTTAAAATTATTGGTACTCTATCAACCGTACCTCTTTATATATATATATATATATATATATATATATATATATATATATATATATATATATATATATATATATATATATATATATATATATATATATACACTTGGTTCTTTTTTTATGCGGTAGATGCGTTCCAGGGAAATCCGCATAAAAAAAATCGCACAAAAAAAGACATACATTTATATGCAAAATGATGGATACGTTCCATTTATTCAAAATCGCATAAAACCCAAATAATGTTTTAAAATGCACCAGAAATCGCATAAAAAAAAAAGATTTATAAATAATAAGATTTATTTTTTTTTCCATCATATTTTAATAAATGGCACATATGTATGTTAAAAACAAAAACAAAACTTAATATGTAACAAAAAAACAAAACTTCATTTAAAATCATATTAAGAATGTTTTCATCATTATTCGCTGTCTGATAATGTGCGAACCCGTTTGTGGATTGGTGCAAGATCACTTTCATCACTTGAAGATAAAATTACGTCATCAGATCTACATGGTAATGCTTCTTCAGGAACTTCAGTGATTTTTTTTTCTTTGACAAGGTAGTCAGTAATCAAACTCTGTGATGGCACTAGTTCTTTGTAGAGTTCTCTGTAGCCAGACATACAAAATTTCAGATCACGTTAGAATTTTAAGGCGCGTTCTACATCATTATCATTTTGAATAAAAAAATTTGCCAATTTACCGGAAAGTTGAAGGCCTTCCCGAAGTAATTTTTCGTCCAGTGGAGTAACATCTTCTTCGGTTCGCTATCTACTGTTTCCAAATCTTTAGTAATATCTACCATACTTTCCAAAATATCATCATCATTTAGGGCTTCGTCCACAAGCAATTCTTCTATATCATGCCCGCCAAAATCATCAAAACTTTCCCCACCTATTTCCTTAGCAATTGAAATAATTTCTGATGTTACTATTGCTCTATTTGATTCGTTTCCTTTTGATACGCATTCAGGCCAAGCAGCTTTCCAACATGCATTTAAAGTTTGTGATTTTATTTCGGCAATTGCTAATGCAACATGATTTACACAGTTCAAGATATTAAATTGTTTCAAGCTTCAGTAACTGTTATTGTTTCGGATTCAGTTTATCGAAAATGAATTGGAAAGTGAATTTTACATAATATTTTTTAAATGTTGAAATAATTCCCTGATCTAATGGTTGAATTAGGCTCGTTGTGTTTGGAGGGAAAAAAGCTACCTTTATATTTGGATGTTCTAAGATTGGATGACCTGGCGCATTGTCAAGAATTAATAAGATCTTAAATTCGAGACCCATCTCATTCATATAATTTTCAACTTCGGGTACGAAGCATTTATTGAACCATTCAGTGAAAATAGCCGTTGTTACCCAGGCCTTCTTGTTAGCCATCCAATGTACGGGCAGTGTATTTAAGTCTTTTCCTTTTAATGCACGTGGTTTTAAAGATCGATTTACAAGCAGCGGTTTTAACATTCGATCGCCAGATGCATTGCTGCACAGCAATAAAGTAACTCGATCTTTAGCAGCTTTAAAACCACTGGCAGTTTTTTCGGACTTTGCAATGTAAGTACGGGTTGGCATTTTTTCCAAAACAATCCTGTTTCATCAGCATTGAAGACTTGATGAGCGCAATATTCTCCATCTTTAATAATTTTAGCTAACTTTTCAGGATATTTTCTAGCAGCTTCTTCATCTGCAGAAGCCACCTCACCTTTTATTTTTAGATTATGAAAAGAATGTCTTTTTATAAAACCAGTTAACCACCCTGTGCTGGCAGAGAATTGTGGATTACTTTCACGTGAAGATGTAGATGGCTCTGATTCTTTTAACTCCTTGTAAAATTTAAGGGCTTTCATCTTGATTAAATGTCCATCTAACGGAATTCTTTTTGAGTTAAATCTTCAATCAAATTACGAGAGCCTTTTCAGTTTTTTCTATTAAAGTGTCTCTTGAATATGATGAAATTTTAGAACTCAAATTTGTACCAGATCTGACTGATTTTCTTATTGCCGCTTCATTTTTTTTTATTGCTCTTATAGTAGATTCGCCTAAATGAAAACGTTTACCTACTGCTGTTGATCTTTTTCTCCTTTCGCCAAGCAATCGAGAATTTTAATTTTGGTTTCTAGCGAAATTGCACTTCTTTTTGTTTTTTAATATTGTCACACATTTTCTTTAAGAGGACTAAAAATTATAGAGAAAACTTAATGTACAATTACGCACTAAAAAAAATAAAAAAACTTACAATTCACTTGAGTAAATTTATCTTCCGGTTTTCGGTAGTAACCTTTTTTTCACAAAGTTTTGTTTTCTAATAAAGGAGAAATTCTTTCGTTGTATTGATTGCGTAATAGTAGAGTTGTAGTTGTTATTCTTATTCGTTTTCAGAAAAAGTGAATCACCAAAAAGAATTAAATATGAATAAAAATTTTTTGTATTGATTGCGTAATAGTAGAGTTGTAGTTGTTGTTCTTATTCGTTTTCAGAAAAAGTGAATCACCAAAAAGAATTAAATATGAATAAAAATTTTTTTTTTTTTTCTTGCCATAAAAAAACCGCATAACTCTAAAATCGCATAAAAAAACCGCATAAAAAGAGAACCAAGTGTATATATATATATATAAGAAGTACAGTCGATAGAGTACCGTAGTTACTGCCAACTCGTGACAAAATGAATTGGAAATTAAGTTCACAGGTCATTGTTATTAAAATATATAAAATTTTACATGACTTATTTTTGTATTTGTTACTTTTATATTCCTTACTGAAAGCAACAAATGGGAGTTCATTACCTGCCAAAACTGCAGAGGCCTGGTTGTTTACTTTACAAGCTCCTACCTTATACTTATTCTGCCCTAATAAGTAAAAATGACGTCTTCTGCTCGTCAAGATCGTGGAATTGCAGATATTGTTTTTTATATATTTTAAATATTAGTTTTCTAACTTCTACATCAGCCTTTTAATAGTCTACACTCCTGCTAAGAAGTCTGAATTCAAAACTATAAAAACTTATTATTCCCAACAATGTCAATTATACCTTTATTTTTTATAATCTATGAATGCGTTAAACTATTAATTTGTTATCGCGACTATTTAATATTAAATGCGAAAAAAACGAATAAGTTTCAAACTGAAACTTAAATTGAATTTTTCAAAAATTGTCATCGATATTCTCATAACTTTTACATATTGTCATTTTAGCATATCACACATTTATCTTCTATGCAAAAATCTATTACAAGTTCATCAAATGTTTCAGCATATTTTTACTCATAACATGCAGTTTTCAACCACATTGTGAGGCCGCGGTATCCTAATGGTCAAAGTAACAGACTCGTAGCTGGCGTGTCATGAGTTTGACCCCAGCACCACGGAAGATCCGCCGTGTAAGGGAGCGATGCTCAAGCGTCACCCTCGTCACTTGACCATGGTTTAAAATTACGAGGTCCGTCGCCAAGTGAGTGAATATTAACGTCGCGCTGTTCAGCTACACGAGGGCTTTTAGTGATGGACCTCGTAATTTTGAAGCATGGTCAAATGACGAGGGGGACACCTGAGCTGGCACCCCTCTCTTCTAACTACCACACCAACGAGAGGACATTTCAGCTCTCGATAGATTTAACGTGCATCGCTGCCCTACACGGCGGATCTTTTGTGGCACTGGACTCGAACTCGAGACATGCCAACCATGATTCGATACCTTGACCCCCTGGTACCCCGGCCACAGGTCCGTCGCCAAAAGCCCTCAAGTAGTTGAGTAGAGAAGAGAGAGAGTGCGACTTTAATATCCCCTCACTTAATTAAATTATATGAAATTTAAGGAATACTTGAAAAAATATTAGAAGTCGAATATATATATATATATATATAATATTAAAAAATTAATCTAATGATAATTTTAAATATCCAAAGAATTATTAGTACTTATGGTAAATATATGTTTTTCAACTGAGTATGTGAGACACATATAAATATGTTTTTCGAAATTCCAATGCAGAATTTCAGTGGAGCTAATACAAAATTCCTAGTTTTGCATGATTAAGATTATAAAAATGTCCAAATTTTAATAAGCTTTTCTTCAGTCAACCACTAATGGAACATGAATGATGAGGAATTATGCATAAATATATATTTTTTTAACTTGAATTTAAAAAGGATCTTTATATTTATTTATATGCGCAAATGTTAACTGTAAATTTGTCCAGATGCTTTTAAATACTCTTTAGTTGAAGATTCAAGTTCAAAAATATAAGCTTGTATGAAATTAATGTTCAGACATTCAAAATTCAAATATAATTTGTTATCTGAACAATACAAAACAAGGGATTCTATGTAAGATGCCCTGAATACCTGGCTTTAAACTTATGAAAAACTAAAAGATTTAATTAGGGTTTTTTTTAACAATGCATAAAATTATTTGCAAATAATGTAATACAGAAGCTTAAAAATTATTCATGTTTAGAAGTGTCCCAAAATTTTAAAAGATTTTAAATTTTGAACCTTTTTTTTTATTTTTTTGACACATAACAAAATAATCATTTTTAAAAAAAATCCCTGAAAGTATTGATTAAAATAAGAAAAATGAAACAGTGTAAATTATCCTCAATGGTTTAATATATAATTTGAATTTAAATACTATAGATATTTTTTAAAAACTTAGACATACATTATAAAAACTTAATTCCATTTGAGAATTTTAAGGTAAAGAAAAAAAATGAGAATTCTCAACTCGTTGGCTTGCAATTATTTCCGTACACTTTAGGGTTTAAAGAAATTCTTCCCAGTTTTTTACGATTGCTACACGGGAAGAACCGGTCTCCCCGTGAGCCATAAAACTTCCCCTCAATGCCCATTGTGTCTCTCCGACCGTCTCTAATTATCTTTCAAGATACTAAACCTTTAAAGGGGGGGAAAGAATTCGGAAATACACGACTTTACCGTTTTTGAACACATTACTTGAGGAGGAAAAAATCAGTTTGGTTCATTTTTGGTGAGTCCCCGGCCTTACGAAAAATTTAGTGTGGTCCGTTTTAGAAGCCTCTCTAGTAGGGCAGAAAAATCCGTGCTGTCCGGTTGGAGGGTTAACGACTTCACGCCGATAAAAAGTTTTAAAATTATGTATGATGCCCTGGTCGAGTGGCTGAAGTTTTGAGGTTGAGTTTGGAGGGGGAAATTGAAGTTTCACGTCTGATAAAGGTGGTGCGTTATTGTGCACAGTACAGTTGTCTAAAAATAAGAGAATATGTCGTTTCTCTCTTTTCATATCCGAGTTCAGTTGGACCAACCATTCATTAAAGAGTTCGGAGGTCATCCATGCCTTCTTGTTTTAGAGGTATTTGGTAGGGAACGAGTTTATACCCTTGAAACACCGAGGTTTTGCAGATTTTCCTATAACGAGAGGAGTAATCTTTTCTGAGCCGTCCATGTTTACAGCCAGTAAAATAGTTAACCTCTCCTTGCTATGTTTTCCTCCATGGCATTTTTCTTTTTTGAATGTAAATGTTTTTTCTGGCAAACACTTGAAAAAGAGTCCGGTTTCATCCGTGTTGAAAATGTTACGTGGTTCGTATTCCTTTATTAGATCTGAAAGCGAGTTCTGCCACTTAGAACAAACGTTAATGTCGACTCATGAGCTTTCCGCGCACATTTTTTTGAAGACTATCCCATTCCTTTTCTTAAAATTTGTAAGCCATCCCTCGCTAGCCGAAAACTCAGTTGCTAATTCTTTGGCGAATGCTTTAGCCTTTTCCTTCAATAAAGAGTCACCCATCGGAATATTCTGTCATCGACACTGTGTCTCATCCATGAAACTAAACACTGTTCAAGACGTGGAAACTTACCTTTACTAACGCGTTTTCTCACTCTACTCGAAAATGCACTAAAGAATTTCTCTTTATTTTTCAGAATAGTGGAGAGCGAGCTCAGTGGGATTTCAAATGCTTTATCTACATCGACCTTCCTCTCACCTTCTTCAACTGATTCTATCACATTTTGCTTTCCAGAAATTGTTAAGCACTTGTACTTTTTAAAAGAAGACATGTCTTTCCTTTCGCGTGATAAGTCGACACTGAGGTGAGATGTAAAGTAGTGGCCCAAGATTTATCGAAATTAACAGGTAGGAAATGTAAATCACCACAAACTTTAGTAAAATAATATTTTTAATTTAAAATTTGGAATCTAAAATGAACACAGGGCGTATTTACAGTTCACACTCAGCTACGGGGTACACTTAACAACAGGGGTCGACAACTATGGCAAGTGGAGAAATTCTTAGTGGCACATTACAGCTCTTTTTTTTAAAAAAGTAATAGAATAAAGTTAAATCCCTATCTCTCCTGTCTTTGTCTCGTACACATCTGTTTAAATGTGACTCATTATTAGGAATAAATACTCAACGCAAATCAAAATTATTGTGCAATACTTGTAAAAGGAAGCATCACACATTACTGCACAGTGAATAAAAAAAAGAAATCAGTTTTTCCTTTATCCATCTAAAGCTTGGGGGTATCAACGGAAAAACTAAAAAATAGATGGCTTAGGAATAAATAAAAATTCTGCTTAGCAAATACCGGAAATATAATAAACAAAGTAGTTATTCTATCAACATGCACAATTTGGACGAAAATAAGTTCAGTAAAAAAACAGCTGGAGGGATAATTAGGTACAGGAAGTGAATCTAACTTCATAATATTGAAGGTTCGAATTATCGAGAGTTTTATAGTATAACTTCGAATTATCGCGTGTTGTAGTCTGACCAACCACAAATTTTACTTCGAAACATTGAGAGTACCAAAACGTATGGTTTTAGTTCGAAATTTATATACTGTAATCTGTATATACTGTAACACACAATTCATACTAAGAGCAATAATATATAATCACTGTTCTTATACAGAATAACAGAGTAAGATTATTTAGAATAAACAACACTTATCTGTTCACAGGTTTTCTGGGTGAAAACATTTTTTCGCAGGGTTGCGAATTCTCTATTTGTTGTCGGGTGACAACGCCTCAACCTAAGTGTAAAAAGCGAGAGAAAGCTGGAAATTGTGTGGTCGGATCAGCTCGACGTTTTGGCGCCAATTTGTAACGGTTCTTTTACGTCATTACTGGGTAAACCAAAATAATGGACAAGATCTCGGGGTAATTTAAAATAGTTTAATGACATAAAATAACACAGTTACAAAGGACAGACATTTAGACACAATACAAGTTAAACATTTAAAGGAAATAAGGGGAAGTTAAATACAATACATAGTCCAGGATTGGACAGCGAGAGGAGTAACGTTTATTCGTTCAAATTTCAACTTTCCCCCGGCGATAATACAGGGCTTCGGTCGGTAATGCTTCCGTTACAAGTACCGCCATCTACATTTTGGTCTTGGTATTAAACCGTGTGTTACATTGCTGTAAATCGCTTATTTTCGTTTTATTTTACTTTTTGAAAATGTTTTTTTTGACGCTCTTTAATCGGTGCAATTCGTTGAAGGAGCTTGCAGTGCAAGTTTCATATTGCAAGCTTTCACTACTTTGTAATTAGAATTCTTAATTAATTTTAACAAACATTATGTATTTATTTTATTCATAATGTAACACAAAAATGCAATTATTACTTTTTTAATAATCATCTAATATTCATTATTTATAATTGTTTCTCTTAACATTTATTTGTAAATATTATTACATATTTTCTTATTTATTTATAATTAATATTTTTATTTATTTATAATTAATATTTTTATTTATTTATAATTATTGTTATTTATTTATGACTATTTTTGTTGTTTATTTATAGCTATTTTGTTATCTATTTATAATTATGTAATACGAGTAAGCTTATGCATTATTTTTATTTTTTTACTATTCGTCGATTATTCTTTTTTATAATTACTATTAAATTATATGATATGATTATTATTTCTAATAATTGTTATTAAATCGTACTGTATGAATTCTATATATAATTACGATAAAGTAATATTATAAGATTATTATATGCTGCTTATAATACTATTATTACTACATGTTACTTTTTATTACATATTATTGATATTCATTATTTATTGATTGATCTAGGTTATTCTCAATCTCTTTCTATAGTCTTTATTTGAAATACATTTCAATGTATTTGAAAACAATTCTTTAAAATTATTGTGTATCATTAAATTAGCGCTAGGCCGCCATATTGGATTCCATTCCAGCAACAAGAAGCGCTGCTCGGCGCTATTACCCCCGATATCAAACTAGTTCCCTTCTTTTACTGGTAACAAACAAAACAGGGCAGAAAAGCAAGTATTGACATCAATTTTATATCTTAAATTATATTACCTGAAAGAGTTTTACGTCAGCATTAAATAAAGCATCAATTAATTCATCCCCCTTTTGGTTTAACATTTTCTTTAGAAACTTTTTATATCAGTGGAGAAATTTCGACTTAACATTTACTTTTTCTGAGTAACTTCATCCTCGTCAGATTTCATAATTACATATAATAAATTGAAATAATATTGTAACAAACGAACAAAAGAAAAACACACAACTTATCTGATAAGAAATGCAATACAAAAGAAAATTAGTAGGGAGAACGCTGGATGTCACTGGGAACTGGATTTTCAGGAAACCCTCCGTCCTATATCTACAAATTATAAGAGTCCTTAAAAGTAGATGTCTGGGAAATATCAAAGAACTTCCTCATATGACGCAAGCGCCTTCTGTTAGAAGCCAGTTGGGTAGTTGTTTCTTGATTGGCCGGCATGTCGAGGGAAGTGTGTCCTGTCAGGGGTGATTGATGAGGTAGAAGGGGAAGATGCTGTCTGCCATGGTAGAGCTGTCAGGCTGGTGATGAATGATGCCTGTCAGTAGTTCTGTTGAGAATGGCTGAGTGGAGAGGAAGCAATGGCATTGGTTCTTGACATGGAGTGAGAATCCTCTCTATTGGTTGGGCATGGGTTCAGTAAATTTAGGAAGAGGAGTTTGTTTGTTGGACTGGGGATAATGCGAGAAAGTTAAGTAGAGAAACAAGTGAATTTTAGAGTAAATGATTCATTCACCAAGAGGCAAATGACTGGGAAAATAACTTATTATTCCTCTTCGTCGAGATATTCTTAGAAGAGTGCTAGGATTGCCTTCTTTTTGCGAGATTTACTTTTAATGTTAGATGAGGGGTGGTGGGGTGGGAGCTGAGATATTAAATAGATTTATTTGTTGAACAAACATATATAGGGCCTGGATCGTTTGCTGAAGGGTCTGTGAGATGAGATTTAAACATTCATTTTGACTATTGTTACCTGAAAGTGGGGTGGGGAATGAGATGACAGTATTTTGAGCAATCCGTTGATCGGTAACAGGAACAGGTGTGATGTGTAGTGCCATCTGTCGTGGGGCCGTAGCGTGAGAAGTAATTTGTGTGATTTGTGCATATGAGGTGTTGGGCCTTACAATACTTTTTACAATATTAGAGTAATTTGTTTTAATGTTTGTGCCTTTGCGGGGCTTGAAGTAAAGGGGGCATTTCGAGTAATTGGCCAAGTGGCCGTAGGTCTGACAGTTGATACAGAAAAGTGGATCGACCTTTTTGATCTGGCATTCACGTGTCTGGTGAGCATTTCCACATTTTTAATATCTCGGAGCGAGATGGCAGTTTTCTGATGTATGGTTGAATTGATTGCATTTGAAGCATTGGCTCGCTCCTTTGCGGTCAAATCCTTCCACTATTATGGTTAAGTAACTTAGAGTTTTAAGGTCGAATATTTTGGCATTAGAAAGCTTCCTGCGAAGTGAGACTAGGAAAACTGGTAAAAGTTGTAAGGTAATATTGCCTGTCAGTTGCGTCACCCGATCGACGGTGAATCCCAGATCAATCAGGTCGTTAAAAATGTCTGTGGTTTTGGAGTCGCGAGGTAGGCCTTTAATGACCACTTTAATTGACCGTTGAGTTTTTGGTGTAATAGTGTAGTTGGGAAATTAGCGTTATCGAGAATAGTGTTAAGCGCATGGTGCTGATCAAATGTGTCGGTGTAGAGTTTGATGTAATGACCAGCCTTTTTAATCCTAATGTAGGGCATTTTAGTTGTTAAAGTTTTCATGTGTGATCTAAAGTCGTGAGTTATTTTTAACATAATAGGGGGAGGTAAATTTTCAGTGGTGGGGTTTGAATTATGCGTGTTTTCATTGGTGGTGATGTTGGCTAGGTGTGGAGATGTGGGGTATCTGGTACCGATTGTGTTTGGAGTGTTAAATTTTCCAAGGCATTGAATTTATTAGTTAGGTCTATTTTAAAATTAGTTTCCGGGTTGGAGTTCGATCTAGAGTTTTTCGATATCTTTCTGTGTGGGAGGTAAATCCGTCTACGCTTTCTTTTCTTTTAACTGTCATTGGTTTGGGGAAAGGGGGGAAATCCTGATTGTATTTATTAACTGGCGTGTTGTTAGGGGAAGTATGGAAAGAGAGTACAGGCAGGGGTGTCACATGGGGGAAGATAAAAAATCTCACCTATTACGTGTTGCATATCTTTTTCGTATACTGCTTGTAGCTGGAGTTGAAGCGCTATGAAGAAACTGTGAAACATTCCGTGGGCCTTGTAGTTGTTGATGGCAGTATTTGTTGCTTGTACGGCAAGTGTAAGTTGACTTAATTCCGAGGAGAGGGCAAGTCGTTGCTTACAAGTTGAGTCATGTGGTGTTCCGGGTCGGGAGGAATGATTTGTGGAGGTTAGAATCAGGTCCTTGGGCTCATCAGTTGTCTTATTAGGTATTAGTTCTAGCATAGGAGAAGTGGAGCGGTAGTTTTCAGTAGCTGCGCTGGATGGCCGTTCTAAGATTTCACTTAGGTCCGGAAATTCTCGTCTTTTCCGTTCTTGGTTTGCTAGATTTTCCTAGCGGGACATGTCAGAAAATAATTGAGCAGAAGATTAGGCAGTGCCAAACAGAAAAAAAAATTTCAGTTGGATAAAGCTGAACACGTGTATCACGAAATTCGTATGCGAGTGTGTTAAAACACGTCCGTCCGCTATCGTGTCTCCTTCCGCCTTTCCAATTAGTAGTGAGAACGTTGATAAAAAGCATATAAACAATTTCCTAAAATTGCCAGATTTAGACGTAGATTAAAAAGAATAAAAAATTTGGCTTCTCTTTTGTAGCATTTAAGTAAATAATTTAATTTAAAAAAATCAAACAACAGTCAAAAGAAAAAGAAATTACGGTTAAGCAGAAAGTGAAATTTTTCTGGTAGGCAGATTTGCCAGAAATTTACACTGAAAAGTAGCACGAAGAAGGGGGAAAAGTAGCTAATTGATTTTCACTTACAAATTATATATCATTTTTTGAATTTTGTAAAACTGTTTTAAAAATACCTAAAAATGCTTTAATTATTTAGTTCATTTAAAATACGGTAAGTCTTCAATAACCGGGGTTTTACGAAACTTGAAAATGATCCAAAACGCCAAACAGGGCGAGTATCATTCAAATGTAGTTGTCGTCTATTAGATCTTCTTACCTCTGGCTTCATCACAGAGTAACAGCAACACGTAATTTAGAGTTAGAAATAGTTGGTGGAGTGCGGTACCTTCGCAACATAATATAGTCCGAAATATAATTAAATTTTTTAAAGCAAATACATGAAAAAAAAGGAATTTTTAATGGCAGTTTTGGGCTTATTTTGAATGCTAAGAAATTTTCAAGGAGTCTTACAATAATATTTTTAGTGTAAATTAAGGGCAGTCGGAAACCTCTATACCGACAATGTTAAATTGGCTGTTTTCGAGGAACATTTTCTCAAAATCTGTTATATGTACATGCTTGAAATTTTTCATATAATTAAAATACATTTCTCATTATACTCAAATGAGCTTTTAGCTAATTTTGAATTTTTCATAATTTATAAAATATTTTATCAAACATAGTTTACGTTAACCCGTTTTCACATAAAAAATTTGTAAAAAATAAATTTTGGGGTTTTTTACAAAAAGCTCATTTCAGTATATATTAGCCATCATTATAAATATATCATAAAAATTTACATACCTGTGAACAGTAGTTTCTAAGAAAAGGAACATCGAACATCAAAAATTGACATTTTGAGAAAAATTGATTTTAACGTATAATTACTTTTTAGTTAAAACATGCCAGCTCCATATTCTAAATCATCAGCATTTTTAGTAGCTCATCATCTTCTTTCTTCCTTTTAAGTCTTTTTTCCTTCCTAACTTCCTTTGTTTTTGTAAACAATAGTATTTTGCTCGTAACAGCCTCTGTTTGTCGAGTCCATCGCTTGTACCGTGTAATCACCAGGCTCAATAACACTTTTCTCAAAATTTCTAGTTTTGATACATTCCCCATATTAAATGAAACTGCATCATATGTTGACAAAACTTTAATTGTACAAATGTTTTCTTCGGTACACGAGACCATATTACATTATTTACACTTTCGTTAGGATTTTGCGTACCTCCATGTAAACACTTTTTAGCAATTCTGGATTAGCTAAATCCCTAAAAACAGGTTGGCCTCCACAACATCCACAGGTAAACTATTTTTGTGATGATAAGTCTCCCCAAGCAATTCTGCTTTTTTAAATTTGCACCACGTATCTGAATCAGAGGGACAAAATCCATGCTGAGGTTTTTCATCGGTTGATAGCTTGTGTAAAAATATTGCCCATATGGCTTGTTGCATGTCCTTCACGCTAGACAAATTTCTGCGGATAGCTAGACCATAATATGCTTGCAGACGGTCGATTTCTGCCTCTGTCAATCTATTTCTTCCGCATAAAGGCTTTCCGTCAGAAAGTTTTTGTCCTCTCATCTTAGTTTTCAAGCGTCGAAGACGTGTCCCATTCTTTTCATAACATGACCTATGCATTCTAAACAGAGCAATGGTCACCATATACTTTGTTCTCGACAATAGAAGTAAACGCTTTGGAGTCTCCATCTCCTAAATATTTTGTGTACCGAACATTGTAGAGAGACTGGGAACGCTGAAAAATGGATAGAGCTCCAGCTACTTCCATCTTACCGCTGTAGCCTTTTTCTCTTACAATTTTGAAGATGCTTGGTTTTGTTCGGACAAATACAATGTTTTGAAAAAACTTCGACATCTATAACTTTGCCGGTATCAACACTTGTGACTGTCACCAAGCCATTCTTCGAAGAAAAACCACGCTTCTGCCAGCTTCCATCAACAGCAACAGCAAGGTCCATTTTTCCATCATTTTCATCAACGGCTTCACGAACAGCTTCTGCCATACTGTGTTTTTCTCTTGTTGCCTGCAGTAAAATGTGGTTGTACTTTGAGAATTTTGTGGGTGGCGGGGAAGATTCATGATACCGCAAAACATCCTAGCAGACTCAGCACCTTTACCTATGCATCGCATAGCATACACTAGCCGATTCAGTTCGTAATTCTCAGAACTATCGCATTTCTTGGAGTTAAAAAAAGTATAGTTATATTTACAAGAAGGACATTTTAATGAAACTACAGCTTCACCACAGTTACTTTCACTGAGGTGCAACCTGAGTCCTGTTTTTCACACTTTATACATTTTACAGCTTCAAAAAACACACAAGCTAAAAGGTTAATAATCCACAATAACATTTCTGAAACCAGAAAAAAGCCTCATCCGAATATGAAATATCCATGTTTACACAATTTTTCTCTCACTGGCAGATGGTTCAGTTTCATTAGTACAAAGCTTTGCACCATCAGCACAATTTTTTCATCAGCAGAGTTCTTTGGAACAGTAGAATTGCTTTCACCACAACCATCATTACTTTTATTACATCTTCCTTTATTAAAAACTCCTCTTCGTTTCTTAAATACTTTAGTCGATGCTCTAGGCATAGTAAAATCGATATATTATAGCAATTTTTTGAAAGTTTAAGCTGAATAATGTTAAAGAATACTTGCAGTTCAAAATTACAACGCAGTTTTGAAAGTGTAAACAAACACTGATTTGACCGTTAAAAATACAGTGAAGTTTCAAATGGGTTAGGAAATAAAATAATAAAAGGCTCAATTTATACAATAAAAAGATAAATGTTTTGATTTATACCAGACGCTCAACTTTTAAGCCAAAACAAAAAACTTTGTTTACTTTTACGCTTGTCAAATGGGCGTGGCCCAGTTTCAACGATTATTTAAAAATAGGTTTTTAGGGCTTCTACCCCTAGAGGTTAAAGTAAGGTATTTTAGAAAGGTTAAAATTGACTATGTGTGGAAATGTAAAAATCTCAAATTGTCAAAAAAAATCAAATTTTACCTTTCCGACTGCCCTTAAGAATTAAAATAGAAGAAATCTGTATGTACGAACACTCATTTCCCTTTACATTTATTTTTTTTATAAGTAAATTTCCAATCTTCTTTGGAGGAGTAGATGTTTCTCAAAATTTTGGAATTTTTGTTACATATTATATAATTAAAAATTATAGAAATTTGAGAAAATAGTATTAAATATGAAAAAGTTTAATTTTTAAATGTTCTTTTTTATATATTACATACTGTATATTTTATATATTTTTTTATATATTATTGTGTTTTATTATATATTTACAATAAAACTATTTTTGATAAATTTATATAATAATTTTTAAGGTAAAAATCAATTATTTATTTGTACAAATATGCAAGTAAAATACCATTATATATATATATATACTGAAATTTTTATTTAAGCGAAAAGGTTTATAAACTTTTCCTTATTTTTTTTTTAATTTCGGGGTTTTTTTGTGAAAAATTTATGTAATTTTTACTTCTTAGTTAGTTTTCCTTCAATAATTCCCTTGAATTTAATTATGTATGGATTGTCGATTTTTATAAGGAGGTTTTGATTATTTTGAAGACATGTTTTATTTAAAAAAGGAAAGAATATTTTTTATTTAAATAAAAGAGCCTAATTATTACACAGACAATATTTGAAGTTTTTATATTTAACAATTTCTGAGAAACAGCTTTTTAAAATGGCTCAATTTAACATTGTCGGTATAGGGGGTACCAACTACTCTTAAAACTGTGGGACCAATTCTTGCAGATTGTCACACTAACTGAGCGGTCATCAGGGCTTACTAAATAGTTGTAAATATGACCTAATTCAGGGCCCTGTTGCTGTTTTTGAATTAAATTTTCTTGATATTAACATAAGAGACCTAATAATTGCTCATGATATTTTCGAATCAGCTATGCTTTCAACGGGGTTTCTTGACAACACATCTGCTACCACATTTTGAGAACCTTCACATTCTACGTTGAACTCTGCTATTTTAACCCTCTGGGTGGTTATCTGCCTCTTGAAAAGTTATTCCAAAAGCATTTACTCTTATTTTGTTGTTTGCTTTAAAAATGCAAAAGACTTCTTTCCTTTCCTCAAAAGGAGGAAGAGACTTGGGAGGTCGAACGGGGACAATTGTGTGACTAAATTCGGTCCCTTTGTCAAGTAAGAATCAAAAGATCAATCGTTTACAGCTAGCTGTTAAGTTGCCTTTAGCAATCTTGTATGAAAGCTGTAGTGCAACTGGGTCGTTTCCCCTATATGTTCAGTCACAGTAAAATTTAAAAAAAATGAAGGGTAAAAAAAATTGAAAAAATGAAATAAATATAGTGTGTTAGAAGTTGAAAAATAATTATATTTTCTTCAAACAAAATTTATTTTTCTGTCATTTATTAAAAATTATATATATATATATATATACATATATATATATATATATATATATATATATATCTATATATATCTATATCTATATATATATATATATATATATATATATATATATATATATATATATATATTGGTATTGCGATTTGAACCAGAAAAAGCAACCTGTATTCATTTTTGAATATGAGAGTATGAAAACGCGCTCACTTTCCTGTTTTTTAAAAAAGTAATGAGGTAAAAAGAGTAAAGGCCCTATCTCTTTTTTAAACACAAAGCCAATAAATGGTGCATACGGTGATATGCATACGATGATTATATTTATGAAATAAAACCGATCTTTCTCTATTCAATTATATTTTTAATTTAAAATAACATAAAAAAGGATTTTAATACTTTTAATTTATTTTAATTAAAATCATATAAATGATATTTTTATGTTAACTGAATATTTTTCGGAAAAAATCTAAATTTTCATTCCTAGTGTTCTCCTTTTCGAACTTCTTGCATTAAATAAAAATTTCTTTTCTACATCGGCATTTTTGATGGACATAACACACATTCAGACAATAATTTTTAATTTTAACGGGGGATATACTTCTTCAAATGCGCATGACAGTACTTCTAACCATTTTCTACTCAAGTTTAATTACTTATCTTTCTGTTTCTTTTATTACAAGGAAAAATGTCACACATCGATAACTACATTTTCATACAATTCAGTCATTACCAATTCTATTGTGAGAAAAGTTCTCCCTAATTAATTTTGTCTTTCAAAACAGAACACTTAAAACAATTTTTTTCAGTGAAGTTAACCGACAGTTCCACAATGTATCCATACAAAATTTTAAAAACAATTTTAACATTTGGAAATGTATCCTGTATTAAATTTTTTGAGGATACACAAATATTTCCTGCTGTATGGAAGACATAGTATGAGATGTGGTGTGTGGTTTTGAAAGAATGTTTTCGTACGTGTAGACTATTTTTGAAAATTTAAATATCACTAAAGCTTATCATATAACTGCAAATGAGCCTTATTTTAATGTGTGCTGGTATCAAAATAAAACACTTTATAATATTAAACAGTCTATGGGTTTATATTCAATATCAAACTATTCGCAAAATGTTTTACAACTTCTATTCATATTGTGAAGAAACTGAAATATAAATATATCTTACTGCAGTCAAAAATATTCATAATATGTAAATATCCTATTCGTCCACTTATTTCAGTACATTTTAAAAACTGTAGCTGAATGCAATTTTGTATATTTATAAACGAGGCATAAAAGCTCACACAGTCGTAAAAATGTCTTTATCATTTTTAAATATAGTACTATAACACGTATATGGATTGTAAGATCTGTTCTAAAATCCTAAAAGCTTTTAGAGGAGCAAAAAACATGCAATTTTGGATTGATCAAAATTTTAATATAATACATATATATACATGTTATTAAGCAAATACATTTGAAAAATCAAACTTCCTTCTGAAATAAACGTAATTGAAAGAAAAATGTTTAATTGCAAATGAGTGGAAATACATGTTTATCTAAGGGGTATCCCCAAAGTGAGGCAATCCTCAAACTTAAAACTGAAACTCAGTGGCACAAC